>PVJA010023407.1:0-33075 GCA_004027025.1 Myocastor coypus | reverse complement strand
GGCGCAGGGGCTTACCCGCGGCGGGTGCGCAGGCTCAGCTCCCAGCGGTGGGGTTTGGGCTGGGCTGGGACAGGAAGTTAGTCGCGGGAACGCAGAGGCGGGGCAGAGGGGCGCAGGGCCTTACCCGCGGCGGGTGCGCAGGCTCAGCTCCCAGCGGTGGGGTTTTCTCTCAAATTTAATATCTGCTTAGCTACACAAACATCTTACTGTGTAAAATACAAGCCCATTAGTTACAAAAGTTTGTCAACTGCTAAATATCACTACCCCTTCTAATTGTAGTTCTATAAATAGAAAACCATAACTGCCTGAACCATACAATCTCTGTTGAGTAAGAATTTCAGTAGGTACCAAGGTTATAATCATCAAAGCTCTACACCGAAGATCAGAGGGCAGTGCTATACAAAATAACAAAGTGAGGGAGGAAAATGCAATCTCAGGCCCCAGGGGTACCCAGAACAAATGCAGGAGATATTGGCATAGAAGAAATTGAGAGTCAAACAGCTGAAATCTCTGAATTAATAGCATCTGAAGTAAAGAAACAACTTCAGAAAAGTATAGAGGAAATGAAATCAGAAATAATCTCTGAAGTAATAAAAGAAATGATAACTATAATGAAGGAATTGCTAAGTGCTTCTAAAGAAGACACAGATAGGGGCTGGTGAAATGGCTCAGTGGTCTAAAGCATCTCCTTAAGCAAGCTTAGGTAACCACAGGACCACGGTTCAATCCCCAGCACCACATGCTGCACCAGCCCCTCCCCCAGAGCAGGAAATGGCTCAGTGGTCTAAAGCATTTCCTTAAGCAAGCTTAGGTAACCACAAGGACCGCGGTTCAATCCCCAGCACCACATGCTGCACCAGCCCCTCCCCCAGAGCAGGCTGAGCAGGCCATAACATTAAATAAATAAATAAATAAATAAAACAAAACAACAAAAAAAGTTTTAAAAAAAGAAGACACTGATAAAAAATGGAGGAGAATTGAAAAATGATGGAATCCTTACATTAGCAATATAAGAAGGAAATGGAATGCATGAAGCTGATTCAGAGATGTGCAGGAATTTAAAATCTCAATCGCAAGCTGGCATAACGGCTTGAAGGCAAGTGAAACTAGTTTCAGATCCTGAAGATGCCATTGCAGCTAGTGAAGGTCAACAGCTTCCACCACTGCCAGTTCTGCCAATAGACCACTACTATTATGAAACATTGAGCTGTACATACAACTACTTTCTGTGAGTTCAATGAGAAGACATATTTGTATAAATAGTGCTTAGAAAAGTTTTTATGTCTTCATTGTGTACTCGGAGTAACTACTACGAAGCCAACAATGTGCATTGTATTAATTATTGTGGCTGTCCTACTGACGTGTTGTGAGATGGCCTCATTATTTCTTATTAAAAGTGATAAAAAGTGAAAGAAAAAGAGAAAAGATCTAAAAACAACTAGGAGCCCAAACAAATCCCAGGCCAGGCATGTATGGAAACTTGAAGGACCATTCTGTAGTGAAAAAAAAAAAAAAAAAAAAAATATATATATATATATATATATATATATATGGATAGATATACAGCTACTTTCTTTTAGTTTAGTGAGAAGAAAGATTTGTACTAATAGTGTTTAGAAAAGATATCATGTCTGCATCTTGTACTCTGAACAACTACTATGAAGACAACAATATGCATTGTATTAATTATTGTGGCTGTCCTACTAACCTGTTTTGTAACTGTCTCATTTCTTATTAAAAGTAATAAAATTATAAAAAAGTAAAGAGAGAACACTTCATGAGAAAAGTACAAGAAAAATTTTAAGCGTCGGCTGCTCCCTTATGTAGACCAGCAGATATCAGCAAAACCGTATACCCACAGTTCTGGACACACCCATAAATATATTTCTTTCCCATGTGCCTCCCGTTCTTTCCTCATCCCATTTTTCCCCTTTGAACAGATTCTTTTCCTTTAACAGTATGTATTGCACCTTTCCTATTTTATTTACTTTTTCATGTTCTTATACTAGTGCAACAGTACATATGTTGAACATGTGGGGTTGATTTATTTCACCTACAAGTATGGTTTCAGTTGCATCTATTTTCCTACGAAAGCATCAAATATGTCATTGTGTAAGGCTGTTACAGCTTTTTTATTGATTCATCAGGTGATGGGCATTTAGGTTGCTTCCATGATTGAACTAGGACAAATTTTACTGGCATAAAGTTGGGTGCACATGTGTCAGATTGATAGCTCTAAGGCTTTTGTTGTTTTTCTTTTCATCATTGTGTAGTTTCTGAACTGTTATGTTCTGATTCTTGGCTACTTTGAAGAGATTTTTCTTTTTGTGTTCATTGGCTACAGTGTTGTCTTCAACATCTCAAAGTGTGTGTGAAATTCCATTCTAGCAATTTTGACAGATTTCAACTGAATTCCTAATTTTCTGAGATTGCTGAATCTATTTCCTGCATTCTAATTCTTTCCTATGTTGTTTCCATAATTTTTCTATTCTTGTCTATTTTTAATCTATGCCTTCTTTAAATGTGCAGAGCCTTTCCTTTTTTATTTGAGAGCTCACTTCTGGTCCGATTTCTTCTATAGCCTGATGCAGTTGCTTCTTCAACTGAAGTCATTTGCAATGATTTCAGAAATTTCATCCAGGCTTGTGAGTCAGATGTGTGACTGCCAAGTTGTTCTATGTAATCTTAGACTACTTTTGGGTGGAGTAGAGGTCTGAGATCACCTTTTGTTCAGTTGTTTTGTCTTTGAAATTCCTGATAGTCATTCACCAATGACCAGAGCTTTTGGGGTGCAGGTCAGCAACTATTGTGTGACAGTGGTGTGTATGGTGGGCTCACGGCGTTCCCACTGTGTGAGGTTCCTGTGGCTTCTGTCATGGTGGAGGGGAGGCCAGAGCCACAGCTCAGAAAGGCTGCAAGGATGATGGCGGCAGTCTCACAAGGCTCTTTCAATATTGAGAGGGGCAAGGTAATGCTCATCAAGTGAGCTGCTACTTGTTGAGGTGATAGATCAAAGCTCAGCAAAGATGGTGGTGAGGGTGGCGCAGATCTCACTGGGTTCCTATGGCTTCCCAATGTCTAATTCGCTTCTGTGATGGTGGGATATGCCACCAAAGATCAGCAAAGTTTTATGCCAGTAGTGGGCATTGGCTGGACTATCCAGGTCCCTGTTTCTATCTGGTGCCCACCTACCTTTGCGATGTTGGGAGACTCAGCCCATATCTTAATTTTAGAATAACCTCTACTTAGGTGTTCAGATTTCCTGGTAATATTCTGCAAACTAATCTTTTGGGGGGATATAGAAGAGTATGTTTTTGAGAAACTGAAATCTCTATACAGTGGCATGCAGTTTTGAATTGAGAATTTATCTCCATAGGAAACAGTGAATCACCGCTGTGATGGACCCCTGCGCTTAGGCTCTTGTTGCTGGAGTTTTTGGAACAGCGATGTAGTTAAAACACGGCGTGAAAAAACAAAAAAAGAAACAAACAAAACACAGCGTGAGTGTAAGAGGCAGACTCATCTCAGATGGAAAAGCACATCCAGTGTGTTTGCTGGGGTCCATACCATGCTCAGGTTGAAGCCAGGGCTCTGGAAATTTCCACCAGCTGTGTGAAAACTAACTTCCAACAAATTTCTGAATCCTAAAGTTTACTTTCTGATGTTGCCCCACTTGGGAAAATGTGTGCTGGCCAACAGAGACTTGGCACTCTTACTTAGTCGCCCTGAGGCATTGATCAGGAGACTCAGTTTGCATCTGGAGGGTGATTTGTTTCTCCTTTGAGGCCATCAAACTGGAGCTTAAACGGGGTCACTGAGGCAGCAGGTAACGAATGATTGATGTCCACTGGGAGAAGCATCTTGCCACTTGTGCTCTGATGCAGTCATACATACACTCTCTCACATGCTGCCTTTCCCAGAGACTCCCTGACCTAGAAAAGCCGGTTGCCCTGAGTGAGGATCTGCACACCCAGCCTCGTAAGTGAGAGGGAGACATTGGGACATTTTCACCACTCCTGTTTCTGAGTCTTTGCTTCCGTGGGCTTTTCTGAGTTCCACACTTACCTTTCTAGTGTTTCTTTCTGTGTTAATGTTCCTGTCAATTCTCTTTTTATTTTAATTCACATCCGTTTTTATTTGTTTTGTTATTTCATTGTTTCAATTCTTTTAGTATTAATAGCAGTTGTAGTTGTCCAAATTTGTCATTTCTTTTTAATTTTATTAATTTTTTTTTTAAATTTTTTAATTTTTTTTTTTTCTTGTTTCAGAACCTTTGTTTATTCACTCATTTTTATGGCCGGCTCAGACCGCCCCGAAGGCAGGGCTGGCGCAGCATGTGGTGCCAGGGATCGAACCGCGGTCACTGAAGCCACCCAAGCTTTCCCAAGCAGGCGCTTTAGACCACTGAGCCATCCTGCCGGCCCATAATTTTATTAAGTTTAATTAGAAAAAAACAATGAGACAGTTTCAAAATAGATTAGTGGGACAGTTACAATAATTAATACAGTGCAAATTATCGCCTCCATAGTAGTTGTTCAGAGTACAAGTTGCAGACATGATATCTTTTATAAACACTATTAGTACACATATCTCTTCTCATTGAACTAAGAGAAAATAGCTGCTTATGGGGCCTGATAGTTCATAATAGTAGTCAGTTATCAGCAGAACTGGCGTTGGCAGAAGCTATTGACTTCAACCTTTTAGGGCTGAGCATTTTAATATGTCTCTACTTTTTATAACTCATGGTTAAACTTTCCTGCTAGACTGTTAAGAATAAGTTAAAGCAAGACTTATATAACAAAAAAATGTAGTTTTTCTATCTGACAAGGTTCGTCAAATGCCCCGAGGATTTACCTTGAAACCATGTACAGTGTTCTGCAGATCTTTTGTCAGTGTGTCAGCCATCTGGATCAGTCATGGCCATTGTTTGGTCAATTTGCTCTCTGTGAAAGCCTAAGAAAATGTTTTCTCTCTAGGTGACTTTCCTTAGGAACATCATACAACATCAGTCCCTTTCCTCTGTAGCCCCATAATCTCCTTCAGCAGAAAATTTAGGACACCACTGAGTTACAGCACAGGTTCTCTTATGTCCCGGGTCCTCACTGACCTTGAAGGGCTAGGTCCAAAACATTGGCTATCATTGTAGCCTCTCTTTTTCTCTAAGTTTTGGTCTGCAAACTTAAGTTTTTACCCCTCCAGAAGAGAAGCTTAATGATATTATTACCTCTAACATAGACACTTTAGCTTAACATCACTATATCAAATGCCATAGATATAACATGGAACTGGTATTTTCCATCTATCATTGATATTGTAATAGATCTCTATAGAATGTGAAAAAGCAGTTACACATTTTTACACAGAAATTTAACCATATACAAAATTGTAGCAGAACAATCATACAGCATTTTTTCTTGTCTCTTGTTCTCTCTCTTTTTAAAAAAACATTTACTTGAGAGAAAGTATAGCAATAATTGATATGACATTAGAAGCAGTACTCATTTAGAATACCAGAATGATAGGTATTTCAAACATGGTTTTAGGATTACACATTGCTATTCTCAGTGTAGTTGCTTAGTTTGTATATATCAGCGTATATAGTTATCCAGGGTAATAACTCTACCACTTAACTGCTAGCTTCAGAAACCTGATGGAGATTCAGAAAGATAGTGATATTAAGCTCAAGTGCCTATATTATAGGATAATAATACTAAACTTGCCTTCTGGAAGGTTAACAACTTAAGTTGGTAGACCAAAAGATTAGAGAAAAAGAAGAGGTATAAGGATAGCTAGTATTGTGGCCCTAGCCCCTCAAGGTCAGTGAGGACTCAGGACATAAGAGAACCTATACTGTAACACCCTATAACTCATTGGTGTCCTAAATTTTCTGTTCAAGGAGATTATAGGACCACAGAGGACAGGGATCGACAAAGTATGGTGTGCCTAAGGAGAGTCACCTAGAAAGAAAACATTCTCTCAGGCTTTCAGAGAGATCATACTGGTCAAGCAATGGCTGTGACTCTTCCAAATGACTGACACCGAAAAAAGATCTAGAAACTGCCGTACATGGTTTCTGTGTAAACTTGCGGGGATTTGGCTGACCTTGTCTGATACAAAAATTACATTTTTTGTTACGTAGGTCTTGCTTTATTTTTCGTTACATTGGTCTTAACCTTCCGGCAGAAAAGTCTAACCATTAGGCATAAAAAGTAAAGCCATATTAATATGCTGAACTGTGAAAGGATAAAATCAACAGCTTCTGACATTGCCAATTCTGCTGATAACCCACTACTATTATGGACTATTGGACTGTACATACAAGTACTTTCTCTTAGTTCAATAAGAAGAAAGAATTCTACAAATAGTGCTTAGAAAAGTTACCGTGTCTGCATCTTGTATTCTGAACAACGACTATGATGATAGCAATATTTATTGTGTTAACTATTGTGGCTGTTCTATTAACCTGTTTTGAAACTGTCTCATTGTTATTTCTTTCTCATTAAAATTAATTAAATTAAAAAAAGCATAAAAAATTGTTTTGCCTAAAAAAGGAAACCATTTTGAGATTTGTATCTTCTAATTTAATTGCTAACAAATGAGATTAGTGTCAAGCATCAATAATTTGATAATGCTAATTACTAAGGATTTTTGAATGACTTCTGATATATGCATCTTATTTTGATAATACTTTTTCTTTTCTTTTAAATTTTAAGAATAACATTTTATTGCTCCTTTTCAAATTGGAGTTAATTTTTAACTTTAATGAAGAAATTTTAACATGAATTATTCAGTAATATGTTTTAAAATATTCTGTATTATTTTTATTTAGTTTTGCACTGTGAGTAGTGCTACTTTTAGATGTATGAAAATAACATGTAGTTCCTTTGAAAACACTTTCTCTAAGAATGACAATCCTCAGTATCCATTACATCTTTTATTTATTCATGATTATTACATACGCTTCATGCTTCTTGTCCTGTACCTATATGGGAGGGTATTAAGAATTTTTATTGCTACTTGTTGGTGGTTGGATTTAGTTTTATCAAAATACATGCTCAATAAACATTTCATATCTGTTTTTGCCTGTGAAAAAGAAAAAAAAAACCCAAGAAACCTGATGGAGGTTCTTAGGACCATTGCCTTAAGCATTTTGTATACATAAGTCTGTCATTGTTTTCAGTTGAGCGTTTTAAAAACCATACCACACTTCCTTGCAAGTTCATTGCCCTTTGAATTTTTTTCCAATGGAACTTACCTTTTAAGTGATGAAGACATGCACTTGGGAGTGGGTAGGTGAAGTTCTCACTTGTGTTTTGAAATCCCAAATTAATGAGCATGATAAACTTATTGCTGGCACTGGTTTTACCGCAAGTGGCCAAATGGCACTGTCTGACTCTACTCTGAGTCCTTGGTGGGTCCTCCCAACCCTCCCCTAAGCCCACCTTTTCCCTTTCCATTGACTTGGGACAACCCCTGTCAGGACATGCCATCACAGTGGGAAGAGGGGAAAGGCGGGAGGTCACAGTGCATGGGGTTCAAGGTCACAGTGGGCGGAGCAAGGGGGATCACAGTGCGAGTAAGTCAGGTCTTTCCCTCTGCTCAAATCCAGCTGTCTGCTACAGCAGTGCGACCCATGACTGATGACCCAGGAGGTGGTGACAGCGGCAGTGGCGGCATCCTTTCTTGCCTGCATTTATCTGAGCTGTTTGAAGCCTTGTGACCCATCAGGACTCAAAGGCTGTCTGATCACATTATTGGGCTGCCTGCTGTCTTCCGGTTGGGAGGTCCTGGTTGGCCTGTGGAGGATAGGCTTTTTCCTGCTCCTCCTCAGGGCTGGCACTGCCCAGGATCCACTTTCGGGCCTCAGCGTACTCAGCCTCCCGCTGTGCCAGGGACTTGACTGGAAGGGCTGGCCTGCTGGTGGAGTTGGGGCTGCTGACCACACCGTTGCTGGTGGGCCTCTTCAGGATGAGGATCTGTGGAGGGGGCCCGGTGGGAAGGCTATCGTCTTGAATCACAATGGGCACTTTGGGTGGAGATTTAGATTTTCTCTCTTTTTGTGTGATCTTCAGTTGTTTTTCCAAACCGTCTGTCTATTTCCCCACTGTCTGCCGCCTCCTCCCAGCTCTCAGCAACCTCCTCATCTTCCATCTTACTCACCGCTTTCTCTCTGAATTTCTTATTAATAGGTTAAAAGTTCATTTTATTTCATGGGAAAACTTACATCTGTCATAACGTATCATTGTGTTTATATACTCCTCTCAATTTCCAATGTCTTTATGCATATTTATTTATGGATAAAAACTTTACATGTAATATCATCTTATTTTCCAAAATTCTAACCTCTATATAATAAGTCACAACTATGCATTAGTGACTTTCCTGTCTCTCATCATCTATCAGATGTATACATCTATAACAACTTTTTACACATCATCAATGTATACATCTATAACAACTTCCAACTAGATTGGGATCATTCACAGTAGTGTGGCTGTTGACTCAATGACTATTTGAAATTAGTGGACTTCTTTTATTTACAGTGCTCCAGGCATAATTATTGTATTTTATGCTATCTTCTCTAACTGGAAGCTTCACACATTTTTATCACACATTTGTTCTGCAGCTAACCTTTTTATGGTACTTTAACAGTTTCATTTTTTCTCATTTTGTTATATTTGTCTACTGTATTATAAAGTTATATAATGACAGAAATTTCTGAGGGAAGTGGGAATATTCTCACTTTATGTTTTTCTTATCCTGGTTGTTGCTTTTCACAAATCTTGCCATTCTTGAATGCTAACTTGATATTAGTTTTAGGACCAAATAAAGATAGACAAATGACTATCAAATGGATATTGTTCCCAATAAGCTTAAAAATTCTCTGAAAATGCAATGATTTTTGAGTTTATCTTTATAACATTTGGTATAGGTAAGGGTGTTGTTGCTTTCTTCTAATTGCTTTAAATTTGAGGTTTTTCATTGATAGTTTGGGCTTTCTTTTTTTGTTTTTTAAGAATTTTTTATTTTACTTTTGATTGTTTCAGAACTTTTTTGTTTGTTCATTTATTTATTTTTATGGCCGGCTCAGCCTGCCCTGAGGGCAGGGCTGGCGTAGCATGTGGTGCTGGGGATCGAACCGTGGTCCCTGCAGCCGCCCAAGCTTTTCTAAGCAGGTGCTTTAGACCACTGAGCCATCCTGCTGGGCCCTAGATTATGTTTTTTAATCTCCTTTAATCAGTATCAATTTTATTCTTTTTAAAATTCACTTTATTGTTACTCTAAAAATATATTTTACACTTTCGACATTGACACTTTTGAATTTCTTCTCTTTCTTTCTACACTTGATCTTAGCCAAAAGGCCGAGAAGCAATCTTCTCTTTTCTTTCTTTCTTTCTTTCTTTCTTTCTTTCTTTCTTTCTTTCTTTCTTTCTTTCTTTCTTCCTTCCTTCCTTCCTTCCTTCCTTCCTTCCTTTCTTCCTTTTTGACTTCTAGGCTTTCAATTTAAAATTGAAATTATAATTTATTTATTTATTTATTTATTTAGCTATCAGGAATTGAATTCAGGACCTTGTACTTGCCAGCCAGGCCCTACTGCTGCTGAACTCTTTCTCTAGTCTTTAAGCATTCTTTTTATTGTGAGTGTACTGAGTAATCTCTGTGTGTGCCATTCCCAATATTATGTTAAGCTAGACTGTCCTGCTCCATATGTTATTACTCTTTGTTAACTCTCCCTTTTGTGCTGCCTGCATGGCCAGAGTTTCTACTCAGGTAACATGTGTCTGAGATAGAAAGACATATTTTACATTTACTGAGTGTGCATGGCGTTTCTGTGGCAGTTTGGTTAACAGTGTGGTGAGGCAGGCAAACTTTTAGCATACGCACTCACATTGTTCTCAGCATTGTGATTCTTAAAAATACCTGGAGAAAATAATCTCCCGATACAATGGTGGAATTATGTTTTGGTAGTACATGTACATTTGCATCAGGAAGATCATTAGGAATCTGATCTGTGCAGTGAAACCCTGTACACCCTGTAATAAACACTTAACAAAAATAAAAAAACAATTATAAAACAAACAAACAGATTCTGTGGTATCATTTGTTATATCCCCTTTTCATCAAGTTTTTGGTACAAGTTATATGTACATAACAACCATGCATATCATATATATGTATAAATTTTGTACTGTTTTCAAAATAACTCAATACAACCATATTATAGCTCTCATCCCCAATCCTTTATTCCCCCTTCAGCTCCTCTTTTCTTTGTGAACCCTCGTTTCCATTTTATCCTCGTCTTATCTTTTTCTTTCCCTTTTCTTACTTTGCCCTTCTCCCAAGCTCTCCTTTCTTTTGAACCATTCCTTTCCAATTCTATTTATTATTTTAATGAATATGAACATAATGAGAGGCATTAGAAATGATACATACGTGTATGATGGGTACTACATAACACCCCTTGTACACTTAGTTCCTTATTTACACAGGGCAAGCATGTAATATTTACAAACTTGTGACTGGTTTATGTCACTTAGGCCTATCTTCTCAAGTTGCATCCATTTACATAGCAATGTCTCAAGTTTACCAGGTTGTATGGCTCAGTAGTACTCTCTTGTGCACATATATGCCCACATATGAATAGCATAACAGTCCCGATATCTGTTCCTCAGTCGATGAGAATTTGTGTTGTTTCCAAGATTTAGCTATTACAAACTGTGCTGCTGTAAACATGGATTTGCACACATCACTGTGGTACATAATATTTTTAGTTGTTCTGGCTTGATACCCAGAAGAAAAGTCTCTGGTTATATGGAGAAATCTCCAGACTGATTTTCTGCTGTTTGCTGCAGTGTACTGTCCTTTCCTGTTTTTTTTTTTTTTTTGTTGTTGTTGTTTGTTTTTGGCTTTCCTCTGTTCTCCAGTTACCATGATAGAAAAATGACAACCACAGAGATAAAGTTAAATAGCATTTCACCACCACACTTTTACATCCTGGAGGTTACAGAGTTTTAGTCTAAATCCCACATTAAGAAAGAGCCTTCTCACTGCAGGAAAAGCCAGTGAGCACAGGAGGAAACCAGTCGCCATGAATCAAAAGCTTATAAGAATAGTTAAAATGCTTTTACATCAAGGAAACCATGTACTTTTATGAGTTGATTCTGAAAACATTAGTAAGACATAGAAACATTTCTGATTTTCTCAGCATGGGGAGTTGTTATATGCAGTTAGCAAGTTACAAGAATAAGAATTCTGTAAAAGACGAAGTTGTAGAAAGAGTACTTAGAATGCCTTCAGCTGGGGAATAGGGTGGGGCAGGCGGAATGGGCCAGAAATCAGAGAAAACACAGATTTGTCCAACAGCTGGTCCCTATTCGGTGCCCTCCCTCAGCTGGTGGGTGTTGGAAGTGCTGCTGGGGACCAGTCACTGGAGGTCCCCCAGAGACAGCGCTCTACAGGGCTGGTGCAGCCTTGGCGACGCACCCACTTTGTGGAGCATTCGGCATCCTGTCTGGAGTCCTCTAGAAAGCCCCAGAGCTTGAGATCAAGTCAAGTGGAATTCTAGATCTGGGCTCTTCACTGGAATCCCTGACCCAGGGAGGCAGCCATGGCCCCTGTTGTTGCTCAGAAAGGCTCTGATTTACTCAGTGACTCACAGATCAGGAAGAGCGAAGGTTTGGGGAAACCCACAATTTTTAAATCAGAGACAGTACCACCCAGTACAGGCTTTCTTAACTTTGGCGCGATTGGCCTTTGGGGGGGCGGGATCGTTCTCTTTCCTGGGGGCGTGACAGTGCACTATGAGTTCAAGCAGCAACCCTAGCCTCCATCTACCAGGTGTCGCTAGTGCTCCTGCCCGTTGTGGCAGCCACACCTATCCTGTCATTTTTTTTTTTTGTCTAGTTGTCTCCTGAAAGCCTCATGTAGTCACTGGAGTGGGTTTCTATCATTTGTGATTAATTCACGACCCAATGCTGGGACTATGGGTGTTATACCCACTCATAGCCTGAAGGCAACATAAGGAAGAGAGGCTCGCACATTCTTCTGGTGCCGCTGCTCTTCTGTTTCATGTTTTGGCTGTTTTGCTGTTTTCTGCTGGCCTCTGTCATGTTGCACTGTGCCTTGGAGTCTGCTGAGTATGGACTGAAACCTTCTCAAACGGTGAGCTAAATAAATCTTTGTTTCCTTAATTTCGTGTGTGCTGGATATTTTGTCCCAGCAGTGAGAGAAAAGTAACTGAGAAATCTTCCATTAACAGTGGAGAAGTGTTTCTTTTTCCTAAAAGGTCCTTAAGTATTTGTCATTGGTTCATGGTTTGATGATAGTCATTCTTTCTGGGGGAAGATAGAATGTCAGCATTGTTTCTGTGTCTCTCAAAGGATCAGTGAGGTGGAACTCTTTTTACATAAGTATGTTTTGTTTGTCTTTAGTCTTTCCACCTCTGAAAAATGTACATTCCCCTCAGATGCTCATTTGTGGACACTTGATCTTTAAACGTGAAAGGTCTAATTGTTTTCAGTTCTTCATATATTCTATATATTAGTCTGCTGTCTCAGGGACAACTCGCCCAAGTATCTTCTCCTCTGTGTATTGAATTTGCACTCTGTTGTTAATTTCTTCTGCTGTGCAAGACTACTTTAACAGGAGCATGTCACAGTTGTTGATTCTTTGCATCATTTCCCTTGTGATTGTAGTTTTAGTCATGAAATATTAGCCTACACCTGGTCTTTAAACTTCCTACTATTCTTCCTTCCAATAAGTAAGTGTTCCTGTTTTGATTTTAGATTTTTATCCACATCAAATTGAGTTTAGAGCATGGTGAGAGACATGGTCTAGTTTTAGTATGTGCAAAGTCGGTTGTTGCATCATTCGTTTATAAAACAGGCTATATTTGTTCCAGAGAGCATGCTCAGCCATTTGTGAAATACCAGGTGGTTGAATGCATTTGAAGTTGTTGCGGCATGTTTTACTCTGGTCTCATCCCCTGATCTATTTTGTTGTCAGTAGAATATTTTCTTTTTTTATCACAATGCCTTTATGGTATAATTTTAAGTCAGGGATTAGGATACTCATATCATGCTTTTTTTTTTTTTTTTTTTTTTTTTTTTTTTTTTTTTTTTTTTTTTTTTTTTTTTTTTTTTTTTTTTTTTTTTTTTTTTTTTTTTTTTTTTTTTTTTTTTTTTTTTTTTTTTTTTTTTTTTTTTTTTTTTTTTTTTTTTTGCCCAGAACAGAAATCTATTTGCTGTTGGAATTATCCTCTGGCTCAAACTAGATTTTCAGACAGTTTTCCCTAGTTTTGTGAGGTATGGTAATGTTATTTTTGTTGGGATTGCATTAAATATGGATGATAGTTTTGGAAATAGAGCAGTTTTCTCCTTGTTGAGTGCTATGTGAAAGGTGTTTTTCTTCCTGTTCTTTTTCCTTTTTTATTCATTTTAATGAGAAAAAAAAGATGAAATAGCAATGAAAGAGTTTCAAAACAGGTTAGGGGGACAGTTAGAATGTGTTGCTTTATTTTTATTTATTTATTTATTTATTTATTTATTTATTTATTTATTTATTTATTTAGAGACAGGGTCTCGTATGCAGTTCAGGCTGGCCTTGAGCTCACTTTTGTAGCCCAGGCTGGTCTCGAACTTGCACCAATCCTCCTGCCTCAGCCTCCCCAGTGCTGGGATTACAGGCATGTGCCACCACACCTGGCTAGAATGTGTTGTTTTAAAAAAAGAATAAAAAGTAATATGTTGCTTTAAAAAAAGAATAAAAAGTAAAAACTGAGAAGTACATGATTCATTTATTATAAGGAAATGATACAGGCACATAGCACAGCTTAATTCTATTTATCTTTCCCTCCTCTTTATTTCCTTATATCTGGATCCCCTTTGCATGTGAGAAATATATACCTGCTTTCCTGATTCTCTTTGTTTATATTTTGGTATTCTCATGTAAGATAAAACATACATTATTTAACCCTGTTAACATTGTGATCTCATTGTACATTAATGTCCTATAATGAATCCATTTTATCTTTTGTTAAGTACAGGAGGCTTCTATGATGCACGAAAACATAATATCTTATCTATTTATATGTTGCATAGACATAGAGGATGCTTCCCAGTTTTAGCTATATGTAGAATATAGAACAAACAAAAATATTGACAATTCTTGCCCTAAAAGTAGAACCCTCTCTCTTTTATATTTCTTCTGCTATCATTCTAACTCTCTTCTTCCCTCTCTCCTATGTACCTGTATCTTAGACTATTATATAGGACTTTTGGTTTTACATTCTTAAGTATTTAACAAATCACATACTCATGAGAAATTTCAAGTAACAACATGTAATGTATAAAATATCAAGATATTCTGAGAACTGTGCAGCTGAAAAATATAATGATGGAACATTTATCCATTTTATAGAGCCTGCTTTTGTTTTTGATCTCTTGCAATGTTGCATCTTAACATTTGAAAATTTGATGTAATTATGCTGATTAAAAAGCTGTCAATACATGGAAGTTGTGGTTTGACACGTTCACCAGAGTTTTGAGCCTACAGAGAACTTTGCCTGCCAGGTGAACCTGGCATGTGTGAAAATTTGTGGATCAAGATCATCATTAGAGGTCAGGAATTTGTACTCTTCTGAATGCTTGGACTCTTTATCAGGTGACATTTTATTTTCTCAAACCCATATATATTCTAGTATTCTCAGGCTTGCTAGTGGTGGGGGCGTGTGGCCTACTCTTCTGTGATTTGCACATTTATCCCTGACTTTATGTACAGGTGCTGGCATCCTCCTGACTTCCCTTTACTCAAGGCACCCTCCTACCTTTAAGTCCAGGATTCATGCTTTGGAAAAACTTGGAGCCATCTGCTTTATCTCTACTCTCTTCTACACACTCTTCATTTCCTCATCAGACTGAAAAGGTAGTACTTATCAAAACTGTTGATGAAAGAGCTTGGTTTCCTGAGAAACAAGGAGTGGTGACACCTGAACAAAGAATTATGACTATAGTAGACGGATGCAAAGCCCCTTATAGGGAAAAGTGAGAGATCACCGAGGCAAATCTGGAAGTTACACAATGTCATAGAGTGAAGACTGATGTTCAAAACAGTAAAAGTAGTCACTCATAAAGTTACCACAAATTGAAAGTGTTTTTACCGGCAATGCTAAATTTGCAATTGCATACGAGGACCAAATGATACTATGTAGGAATCATACACTTACGTTCCATGTGTGCAATAAATAATTTCAACATTGCTGTGCATCGCTAAATAATGTGAATATATTTATCATATAAATGTGAAAGTTAAAACATGAAATTGTTGTGAAGGTTGGGGATATAGCTCAGTGACACAATCCCTGCCTGGCAAGAGTAAGGTTGTGAGTTCAAATTTCAGTATCACCACAAAAAAAGTAAAAGAAAAGAAAATATACATTGTGGTAAAACCCAGAAAAATACTACAGGATTAGCTTAGATTACTTCCTGGGTCTTTTTTTTTTTCCAGAACATATTTATTGAGGGAAAGAAAGCTCCTGTCTGAGAGAGGGGCAGGAGGGGGGTCCCGAGTGGGTGTACCCCTACTTCCTTGGTCTTTTTTGCTATAAAGGAAACAGAATTCTAGAAAAGCACAAGAATGTTTAAATGATGATGCTTCATAAAAGAGCATTTCTTCAACCAAATCATAGTCGGAAAACTACTCCAAAATCCAAAAGAGAGATGAAATACTGACCTTAGGAATTTGTAACAAGTGTCAACAAGTGCCAATAGTTAAGTGTTATTGACAATAACAATAACAAGCGTCAACCTCAGTGAAATTGTGTCATTCCTCTGCTGGTTGCATTTAAGAATCTAGCCAATCCCTTTGAACAAAAGCATAATAAAATGCTGAGACAAAATTGTGGAATTCACATCTGTTTTTATCAAAATGGTTTTTAGGATGGTTTTCCTATCGATGCTATGTGTGTTAATTTCTCGTTTCAGTTGCTCTTTGCAGTAGTACTGTGGGATGTTTAACAGGCATTTTGCTCGGTATTCTCTGCATATCTCCAATTTTACAATGATATATAATGAGTGAGTAGGTCTCAAAACATTGCTGGTTGACCTTTGCATTTAGAGGCTAAGTAACAATTTCTTCTTGTAAACCTGAATTTTAGATCACTACCTAACGACTCCTGAGGTGAAAGCACTGAGGGTCAATCAAAACTGAACAAAGTTGAAGTATGCATTTTAGTTTTCACTTGTTACAAAATCCATTGTCTGGAAGGAGTTAAACGTATTCAAATGTGATTGCAGATGTAATACATTTTGATACTCTGAAAAGCAATTTCTTAAAACAGGTAAACTTGCCCTTTACACAGCAGATGTGTCCTCCTTTTAGTATTCAAATATGGAAGGCGTGACCATGGATTCCTCTCTGTCCACAACACATCATTCTATACTGTAAATCTGTGAAAAATCTCCAGGAAGCCAGTTTCCAGTAGAGTCACTTCAACTTGTGAAGTTGGGTATGTAACCATCTGCTCAAATCCAGAACTACTTTTCTATATAATCTCCCACAAATGCCATTTTGATATTTTAAATAATTTTTGGTATACATTTGCAATTCTTAACAATTATTTTGTACTTAAGATATTGCCATATGTAAATGACTTAATCATTTTCATTTCTTTTTTTTCAAGTTTCAATTTTTTATTGTTTAAATTTAACAATGGTTATATTACATATTTTCATCATCAGATCAGTTTAGATTAATAGATATAGGTATATAAGATTGATCAAACAATTAAACATTAACCCTTCTAAATCAACATTACTTTTTTTTTCTTTTCCCCTTTCTTTTCTTTGAAAGTTGACATATTGCATATTGTCCTCACAATCGTTCTATAGAGTACAGTGTGTGGGCATGACCCACCTCCCTATTGATGTTGCTTAGAAAAAAAAAAGGGAAAAGAATATACTTCTCTTTGGACTAAGAGGAAGCAGATACATACACAGTCAAATGTTCTGCAAATGCAGTGGGCCACCAGTGAAGCTTGTCATTTTCATTTCTATCTTGCCTTCTCCTCTACCTTTTGCTCATTAATTCCTGTCCAGTCTGCACTAGGGGTACCTCCTTTCATCTTACCTGCACTTTTTTTTTGGTGGGACAGGGGATTGAACTCAGGACCTCGCCGTTGCCAGGGCAGTGCTTATTCTACTGAGCTATCTTCCCAGCCCCTTACCAACACTTTTAATTTGGATGAATGGAATTAAATACAAATTTTAAGAACTAAGTTAGCTTTTATTTTAGGCTTGCCTTATCTAATAGAACTATCAAAATATTACATATAAAATGTTTCCTAATGCAATGGTTTTTGGCTTTGTCCTTATATCTATGGTTTGTATAGGTCTCATGGCAAACTCGTCAGTGTTTGTGGCATTTACGTATCCCATCTTAACTCAGTCTAATCTTAAGAGACCCATAGATTTCATTACGATTCATCTGACAGTGGTGAACAATTTGAGTATCATAGTCACACTGATACCATATGTAAAGGCATCTTTTGGAGTAAGACAGTTTCTGGATGATACTGGCTGTAAGGCAATTTTGTATTTATACAGAGTTTCCCGGGGTGTTTCCATCTGTACTACCACACTTGTGAGTACATTTCAGGCCATCACTATCAGTCCCATGAATTCTAAGTGGGCAGTGTTTAAGTCTAAACTCTCTGCAACAATTTTGCCTTCTTTGCTTACCTTCTGGATCATGAACTTTACTATTTACATCCATGTTATTGAACATATAAGGGCAATTGACAAAGTTCCTCTCGTTGGTACTGGCTATTCTAATGTCTATTGCCAAACTTCAAGGATGTCAGTCAATGAGACATGGTCATTTGTGAGCATCATATTGGCTTGTGATCTAACGTTTTTGATGCTCGTGCTGTGCACCAGCCTCTACATGGTGAGTCTCCTCTGCAGGCACCACAGGAGAGCCCGGTATGTTTGTACTCCCACGTCTCACGCATCTGCAGAAATCAAAGCAACTCAAAGCATTCTTTTGCTGGTGAGTTGCTTTGTTTTCTTCTATTGTGCAAACAACGTTATTACTATACATCTAATTTATTCTCCCATAAAATATCCAGTTTTAGAGGGAATCAGTGCAGTGTTATCATCATGTTATCCAATAATCTGTCCTTTTTTGTTGATCAAAAATAATAGAATATTGGGCCCAGCAGGATGGCTCAGTTGTCTAAAGCTCCTGCAGGGACTGCAGTTCGATCCCCAGCACCACATGCTGCACCAGTCCTGCCCTGAGGGCGGGCTGAGCCAGCCATAAAAATAAATAAACAAACAAAAGTAAAATGAATAAATAAATAAATAAAAATTGTAAAAAATAGAATATGTTCCAAATTTTTCCATTTTCCATTGATGCAATTTTTCTGTCCTCAAACTATTTCCAGTGGCTAAGCTGCCAGCGCTCATATTTTACTGTTAGCAGCAGGGGAAGTTCTGTACTGATTCAGGTAAAAAAAATCACCCAGAAAAGGATTTTGCCTGAAATAAATATCAAAATGTACTATGAAAGTTATTAAATGTTGAAGCATTGTATTTTTAGAAAAATAAACAGTTCTGTTTTCCACTGACATTGTTCTGTTGAGTTTTTCTTCTCCCAAGAATGACTTCTGTCCAAATTTCCTTTGGGATTTTTTTGATGTTTGTATTACATTGCCAGGGACTAAGGAATTGTACTTGTGCATTCCACATGTATACGCTGTTCACCTCACGTACCCTTGGGGCTACTTCCGGGGATACAGAAAAATCAATACTGAAATAAGTAACATCATGGCGAATTTTTGGGATAGAATCTCAAGGTAAGTTGAATTCAACTCTACACATATGCATAGTTTTAAATGTCAAGTTGGTTTTAAGGTTTTGAGAGGAGTGCCAGACTTACTCTGTAACATAAACTAAAACTGTGTGTTTTTTTAGTGGATTCATGAATCTATATCCCATCACAGCCTTACACTGTCATTTTGATAAATTTGTAGACATAGGCTGTAGTAATTTGAATTTAAATTGCTGTTTCTTATGAATATTGCCTTATCTGAAATGTCTAGACACTTGCCATATGCTTCAGTCTGTTTGTTTTAGTTTTTTGGATGGGAGAAAAAAATAATAATAAAAGTTAGAAATGGTACAGCATGTAAGTAAACCAAAATATGAATTCAAGAGTCTGTCATATTACCTAGTGTTGTCTGCAGATTAGTTGGGATTATATGACATATACATGCAAATTGGAAACAGAAATAACAAAATGATAAGTACTTAAAAAGAGAGGTAGAGGAAAAGATGGAAAGAGGAAGATAAACAATCAAACATCAATTGCTCCTTTCCACAGACGAGCAGAAATCCACAGTACAATCATCCACGCTATGCTAAGTTGATCCACCTCATGAGCGCATTCCCTCTCCTGCCTTTCTCCTCTTCTCAGTAACTTCCTCCTTTTGCACAGACTCATTCCATTTTATAGTAAGTATTGTACCCTTCAGATTTAATTTACTCATTCATATTTTTACATTAGGCAGATAATGTGATGTTTTCATATGCGGGTCTGATTTATTTCACTTAAAAATAGGTGGTGTACAACAGTCAACCCAGTGCTGGGAGCTGAAAATGGGAGGATCACTATTAGTCTGCAGTGTGTAGTAAAAAACCCTGTAAAATATATATAAAAGAGTATTGTCTCTTGTATCGATTTACAAAAAATAAAATTTATCCATTTTAAAATATGAATCATACTTTAATGTGTAGAAACACCACATCTTCCTTATCCATCGCACAGTTGATTGGCATTTGGGTTGCTTCCAAGAATAAGCTACGACAAATTGTGCTGCTATTAACAAAGACGTACCTAAATCACTGTGGCATGATGTTTTCAGTTCTGGAAAAATAATCTGGAGGGGAATAGCTGGATTGAATGGAGCCACCGTTCTTAGCTTTTTAAGAAGCTTTCATCCTGATTTCCTTTGTGGTTGTACCAGGCTGGACTTCCATGCACAATGGACAAGTGGTCCTTTTCCCAAACAGTCTCTCCAACATTTATTATTGGTTGGCTTCCTTTTTAATGATCAGAGAGAGACAGGAAGGGGGCCTGAGCAGGTGGACCATGGGAAGCCGTTTCCTCCAGGTACTTCTACAGAGTAAAGCTATGCCATGAGGCTGGTCTAAAGTGGTGGAGAACATGGGAACTTGCTTAGGTGGGGAGGAGGTGGGACAAAACTGTGGTTAAACACAGATTAGAAACGCCATTTTACAAAAGTTTTATTTTATTTTTCCTAAGCCTCTTTTACTTATTTGTGCTGTGGCTGGCTCAGCCCTCCCTGCAGGTGGGGCAGGTACAAGATGTGATGCCAGAGATCAAGCCACGGTCCCTGCACTTGCCTCAACTTTCCTAGGCAGACGCTTTAGAATGCTGAACCATCTCGCTGGCCCTACCTAGAAGCACCATGGCTCAGGTAGAATTGAGTAGATCCAGTATCAAATGAGGAAGGGAGTCACAAGCAGGAGGGTATGAATACTGGGTCAAGGTCTCTTCCTGTTGGGGGTTGGGTTAGTGACTCATTTGGGCTCTCTCAAGGTGTTTGATACCTGTTTAGACATCAGTCCCTGATGCCCATCCCTAGGGAAGTATGTAGCTGTGGTTGGTTCCTCTTTTGTCTTGAGATCTGGAGGGTCACGAAGTTGCAAAGTCACCTTGTCATTCATTTTGTCTCCTTGAGGGCCTGGCTCTGTCTGACTGCCTGTAGTATTTCTATCGAGTCCAGCTGCCTAGAACATTCCCCTCTCTGAAGTAACCTGAACTGTCGTGACAGAACTATGAATGATGACCAGTCTGGGCTCTACAGGCTGAAAGGGATCATAGTTGTTGATAAGCAGCCAGAGATATTCTCCAGAGGTATTATCTAAAGGTGCTCAGTAGACACCAGGCATTTTTATCCTGGGTAGTTGGAATAGCTTTAAATCTGGAGCAGATAAACCAAAGAAACTATTAAACCTGCATGGGCAAAAGCCATCAGCAGGATAATTATGAATATAGTAAAAATGATTTTTATCAGGTAGACAATAATGACTTCCCATAAAAATGACACAGATAGGGTCTGGGGGACTTCAGCACCTCACATACCATTGATTTTATATCTTGCATTTTGATCAGCTATTGAGACTTTAGCAGGAGGATCTGGGATATAATAACATTTTCAAATTTGTAATTATAAAATGAAGTCTAGGGGGCTAGGGAAATAGCTCCTTTGGCACAAGTGCCTGCCTGGCAAGTGCAAGGTCATGAGTTTGAAACCTAGTCCCTCCCTCCACCCCACAAAAAGTCTATTAGCAGAGATCTCTTAAATGTGGGGCTTAATTTTATCTTAGTTTGTTGCTAGGACAAATACCCAACACCCAAAATGAAGGAAAGAAAGGTTTATTCAGCTCACAATTACTGGAGGTTTCACTCCATATTTGGCTGGCTCCAAGGCTGAGTGACATGGGCAGACAGCATCCAGCTCATGGCAGTGGAGCAGCAACAAATGGTGAAGAGCCAACCAACCAACCAGGGGAACAAAGTGACAGAGAGAGTCTGTTTCTCTGTCTCTCTTATATTACATTCAGGTTCTCTGTCTCACAATATCCACCTCAGCCCACATCCTTAATCCCAGCATTACTGAGATCCATAATTCCAACAGTACTAAGACACATAATTCCAGTGGATCATGACTTAGTCTCAAGCTGTAGAAGTCCCTGCTCCATGACTTTATGAGGTTTTGGGGTGTCAACTAGACACAAAGCATAGCAAATCTCTTTATCTTCCATGACTATTGGGTATTATGTCAAATAAACTGGCCAACTTTTATTACTGGGCGCACATGAATTAAAGAAGCTATGGAAAACACGCAATGAGTAAGTAAGTAGGACCACTGACTGAACTACTACTGACACATCTGCATGAGCTTTTGTTAAAAGTTTCACATACTTCCTTTGGTTGACTTCTTGATTTTAGTCATTCCTTCTGGGGAGAGAAAGATAGCCAGCGTATTTTGTATTTTTTGAATGGGCAACCATGCTGAACATTTTTTCATATACTTATTTACCACTTGTGTTTCATCTGAGATATGTATATTTATCTCAGATATCCATTTTTGTGTTGGATTTTTGAATTTTGAGGTCTTGCTCTTAATATTCTTTCATATATTTGGTAGATAGAAGTCCCTGGTCAGACCAAAGTTGGGTATAATTTTTTCCCAGATTGTGGGTTTTCTGATTACTCTATTGGTGATTTTGTTTTGATGCGCATAAACTTTTCAAAAAGATGAGATTAAAGTGTTAGTTCTTTGTAGCATTTTCTATGACATTTGGTTTTTGTTTGTGAATTCTTTACCTTCCTATATGTCTTTAAGTTTTCTACCTACGTTTTTCCTAGAAGATTTAGTGTTTTAGTTTTAGTATTTAAATCTTAGATCCGTTCTGACCATAGCTTTGTGCATGTTGATAGGCATCGGCCTATTTTAAGTCTTTGGCATCTGGAAACCAAGTGTTTGCAGCATTAGTAATTAAGGTGATTAACTTTCTTCCAGTGAACTCATCTCTTCTGCTTCCATATGAATTTTAACAATTTTTTTTCCAGCTCTGAGAGGTATACTATGTTACTCTAACAGGGATTGCATTCAATCTGAGTCACAATTTTGAGAGTATGGCTATTTTTTTTTCTCTTTTTGAGACAGGGTCTTGATGTACAGTTCAGGCTGGCCTTGAGCTCAGTTTTGTAGCCCAGGCTGGTCTCGAACTCTCACCAATCCTCCCGCCTCAGCCTCCCGAGTGCTGGGATTATGGGCGTGCACCACCACACCCGGCCAAGTATGGCTATTTTTATAATGTTGGTTCTTTTATAATGTTGGTCCTTTATCATTGATGCCTATTAGTGTCATGTTCTTTATCTTGCATTATCTTGCATATGTTGAATTATTTTTTCTTGCATCTTGTTTTAAAGAAATCCTTTCTTACCTTTTCACTAGCTGCAACGGTGTCTTCAAGATCTGAAACTCTATCTTCACTTTCATTCAAGCGGTTCTGTCAGCTTGTGATTAAGATTTCATTTTCTGGTATATGTCTTTGAAACTGTTTCCTGGGATCTATTTTTTTCTTTTATTGCTCATTCAAGGTTTCCATCATTCTTTCTGTTGTCCCTTAATTTTTGTCGGTGTCTTCCTGAGAAGCACTTATTAATTCCTTCATTATAGTTGTTTCTTTTTTTTACTTCAGAGATTATTTCTGACTTGATTACCTCTTTAACTTTCTGAAGGTGTATGTTTACTTCAGTTTCTATTAATTCAGAGATTTCTTTTTTTACTTCCAAGGTTATTTCTGACATGATTTCCTTTATACTTTCCTCTTTTTTTTTTGTCTTTTTGAGACAGGATCTCGCTATTCAGTTCATGCTGGCCTTGAGCTCACTTTGGTAGTGCAGGCTGGTCTCGAACTCGCACCGATCCTCCTGCCTCAGCCTCCCGAGTGCTGGGTCCTTTATACTTTTCTGAAGTTGTTTCTTTACATCAGACGCTACTAATTCACAGATTTCAGCTGTGTGCTTCCCAATTTCTTCTATGCTAGTGTCTTCTGCATATGTTCTGGTTTTGCTCAGGCTCTGAGATTGCATTTTGCTCTTTCTCATTGTGATTATGTATAGCATTGTGTGCTGACATTTGGTGTAGAGCTTTAGTGCAGTTATACCCTTAAAACACACCAAAATTCTTACCCAAGAGAGATTATATGGTTAAGACACAAACAGTTTTGTATTTACAGAACTACAGTTAGGAACATGAATACTGGGCAGTGATATTTAGCAGCTGACAAACTTTTGTAACTAAAGGTTTGTATTTTAGACAGTAAGAGCAAACATTATGTCTGTATAGCTAAGCAGATATTAAACTGGTAATATGTATTTAATTTAATTTCCCTAAGTTTTGTGCAGTCCCCTCCCCATGATGTACCTTGAGTCTTCCTGGCTGACTAGTTCACCTGGTTATTTGTTGCCCCACTCTGTAGAGCAAGAGAAAAAGAAAGAAGACACCTACATACCTCCGGGTCTAGCAAAAAGGCTCAGCTTACCAGGTCCGAATCTACGAAGTCTGAGCTTGTCCAGATGTGCCCATCTTGGGTCTGGCTGCTGTGTTTAGCTTTTTCCTGCTACAGCCCAGGGGACTGAACCCCCTATAAAAGCCAAGGCTGGGCTGGGTTAGGAGGGGATCCGCCTGCTGCCAGTCAAGGAGCAGGGCTCTGTTTCTCTTTCTCTGACACAGACACAGACACAGACACAGACAAAGACACGGACACGGACACGGACACGGACACGGACACAGACACAGACATAGACACAGACACAGACACACACAGACACACACACACAGACACACACACACACACACGCGCGCATGCACATGACCTCCACTGGGTCTGGAGGGGAAGGAGGAAGGATCTCATTCACACGCTGCCCCTCGATGAGTCTGAGGGAATCCACTGTTCACGGAACAGACCTCATTGACAGGTCAGACCTGGGCTGGGTCTGGAAGAGATTTGCTAAGACATTTTATTTTTATTTTTATTTATTTATTTATTTATTTTTTTGGTAGGACCAGGGTTCGAACTCACGACCTTGCACTTGCCCATGCTAAGACATTTTAATGTTCTACTCCTTTACTGAATTTCTGGGATCTCGATTAATATGTTTCCAGGTTATGACATATTTTCTTTATGGTTAATTGGATTTCTATATGCTTCACTTAGTTTTACGTCAGGTTCTTTTTCCACACTTGGGAAATTTTCTTCTACTTATGCCAATTTCCTTTTTTATGTCATTAGTTTTGAGTCTTCCTATTTATTGACACCTAATAGGATTCTTTTAATTACTGAAAGAGAATACACCAGAGTAGTAAGGAAGTGGGCTGTGGGGTCCAGAAGAGCTGTGATCCCTGGGACTAGTTCATGCAGGTGTGGAGTTTTCTGGGTGCCATTTAAACCTTTTGGTGAGCCCTGGGAAGTCTGTGGGACTCTAGTAAGCTTTGACGTAGCTTAGCTCCCTACAAGCATGTGTGGAAATTTGTTGGTTCTGGTCATAACTTTTATGAATGAGGAGGACTCAGAGTGGCCCACAGAATGCAGGAAAGCTGTGATCTGTGGGTACAGTGCAAGCAGGCACATGGTTTTCCTGGAGATATTTAAGCTCTTTGGTGGACTCTGAGCCTCATGAGGGACTCTGTGTGGGCAATTATTAGGACTGTCATTAATTCCGAAATGCAGTCTCAATCCTATAGCCCACCCAGCACCAGTCCAGTTGAAAATGACACACAAGAACTTAGAACTCACACACCTGAAGTCTCTGAGTTGAGCTGATGCAAAGTGAAATAAAGAAATAAGTCCATCAGGCTGTAGAAGAACTAAGAGCAGAAATAATTTCTTCAATGAAAAAAGAAAAGACAATAATCATGAAAGAATTGCTCAGCATAGCTGAAGAGCACATAGATAGCAAAATAGTGAATACAAGAATGATGGAAAAAAGGTTTAAAAAGTGAGAAGAAAGAAATTTCAAGTTTATTGAAAACAAGTGGCAATTTCCCACCATATGTCCCATCTAACATAGCTTTATTTGTTAATCAGAGCAACAGATCTCATGATAAAGTAGATAACATATCAAACCATTGTTAATCAGCTGTTCTTGGCATGAAAATCTGTAACATATGTTGCCCTGTTTCTTTCTTTGTTTCTGATTTTTGTTCTTTTTTTTTTTTAGTATAAACTTTTATTCTCAATGAACTAAGACAAAGTAGCGGTGTATGTATCCTCACGCTGTTGTGTATACATATTTCTTTTCTTTTCAAAGTTTCTAATACTAGGAGAAAATATCATACCATATCTTATAAGTAGACTGTATGTCAGAGATGTAGTATGAATGATAAGACAAAAAGTATCATTAAGCAATTTTCAAAAAATAAATTAAATATTAATTAAAATTAAATTAAATATTTCAATACAATATTCCAAAATTCAAGTTAAATCGTGAGTTCAACTTAGAGGACAAAATGTTGTGTATCATATCTTATTTTTGTTCTTACTTTACTTTTACTTTCCAAAATAAAATTAAATTTAAAAAATGTCTAATCTTGGGCGTGGTGGCGCACGCCTGTAATCCCAGCACTTGGGAGGCTGAGGCAGGAGGATCGATGCGAGTTCGAGACCAGCCTGGGCTACAAAAGTGAGCTCAAGGCCAGCCTCAACTGCATAGCGAGACCCTGTCTCCAAAAGACAAAAAAAAAAATGTCTAATCTTGTATACCAGACCCTGAAAAAATGATGGAAACAATGAATGAATAATAGTGGAAAGAACTAAAATGTGTGAAACAGATTGAAATAGACATTTAAGATATTGATAACTCAATTGAAAGCTGCCAAAGGGGCTGGGGAGATAGCTCAGTAAAATAAGTGCTTGCCTGGCAAGCATAAGGGCCTGAGTTCAATCACCAGTTCCAGTCCCGCCCAAAAGAAGATAAATGTTAGCAAAACTGGTTGAATGAAAGTGAAGTTAAACTTTCAGACCTTGAAAACAGTGTTGCAGCTGGTTGATTGTAAAATAAAAGATCTCTTAAAGGTAAAGAGGATTCAGAAAATAACAACCCAGCGTCTACAAGACAATGCAAAGAAAAATAATACAAGAAAAATAAGTGTGAGAGCCAACAAATTACATGAAGAGGCTATTTGCAGAAGTAATGGCAGAAAGTTGTACAAACATGAGAAAACAACCTGACATACCAGTAACTGAGGCATATCAACTCTACACAGCCATAATCACAATGAATCTACACCTAGATACATAATAATCAAGATCTCTGAAATTCAGTAAAGGAATAAAATAGTAAAAGCTGCTAGACAGAAGAAACAGTTCACCTGCAATGGAAAGCCCATCAGTATCATGGCTAATTTCTTAAACAAACCATATAATCAAGAAGAGCTTGGAATGAAGTATTTCAGGTTCTGACAAAGAGTAACTAACAACCTAGACTGATGTATCCTGAAAAACTATCTCTTAAATTCGGTTGCAACATAGGATCCTTCTGTGACAAACATCAGTTGAAGAAATTCATGACCGTCAAACCAACCATCCAAAGAATGCTGAATGACATTCTGGAGGCAGAAGTGACCACAGCTTAAAGAACAACAGAAAGAAAAAGAGCCAGTAATCAAAAAGAGGGGTAAACTAAGGAACCTGTAACAGGAAAATACATGAGAAAGATAAGCCAGTACATCTCAATGTAATGTCCTCAATTCAATAATCAAGAGAAACAGATTAGTAAAGTGGATTGAAGAAGAAAATCCAACAATATCCTAGGAAAAACAAAGACATTTTGCTCAAAAGGAAATTTATAGACTAAAAGGATGGAAAATAACCCTCAATGCTAGAAGAAATCTGAAAGAAGTAGGAATAGCTAACCTAGTTGTTGAAAATATCAACTTCACACCAAAAGTCATCCAAATAGATAAAGAAGGTCACCACATACTTATTAAGGAAAATTGCAAGACAAATAGGTAATAATTGCAAATATATATGTGCCTAATAGTAGGAGCAGAGTGATACATAAGACAAGTTTTAATAGACATAAAAATTCAAACAAGCAATAATCCAGTAGTAACACGTGACTTTAACATTCCACTGTCACAAAGAGCTAGATCAATTAGGCAAAATATCAACAAAAAATAGCATAACTAAACCAATCTTTTGTAGAAAGTGATGTGATATACCTTTACCCAGTGTTTCACCAATAAACAGCAGAATACACATTCTTCTGTGCTGTGCATGGGACATTCTCCAAGCTAGAGCATATACGAACACAGATTATTTGCAAACCAGTTGAAATTGTCCCATGCAAACTATCTGATTATAGTGGAATAAAACCTGAAATTATTGACCAAGAATAGTACAGAATCACCATGAACAGATGGAAATTAAATAAGAAGCCTATACACAACCAGTGAGTCACAGATGAATTTAAAGAAGAAGTTAAAAATATTTACAATCAAACAAAAATGCAGATGCAACTCACCGAAATTTGAGGGATGCAATGAAAACTGTCTTAAGAGGAAAATTTAGAGCGGTAAATTTGCACATTAGGTAAACAGAAAAATCCCAACAAATGACTCACGTTGCACCTTGAGCTCCTAGAAAAAAGAAGAGCAAGTCAAGCCCAAAGCCCATAGAAGGCAGGAAATTATGAAGACTAGAGAAGAAATTAATGCATTAGAGATGAAGAAAGCAACACAGGGAATAGATGAATCAAAGAGTTGGGTGGGGTTGCGGGATAGCTCAGTTGTGTAAATGCCTGTTTGGGCAAACCTAGTCAGGTGCATGGGACCATGGTTCGATCTCTAGCTACACATGCCTTATGAGGTAAGGCCTTATGAGGTAAGCAAATCCATTTACTTATGAGCTCTAGCTTGGCATCTCTAGCTGCCACATGGAAGGTAGCTTGAGACAGACAAAGGAAAAAAATCTTGTTAAATTTTAAGGGCCGGCCCAATAGTTCAGGAGATTAAAGTACCGGCTCAGGCAGATGTAGCAACCAAGGTTCAATCCCTCGCATGCATGCCTGCCTTGAACTTGGGCATGTGAAGATGGGGATTGAGACTGGGTGTGGTGGCACACGCCTCTAATCTCAGAGATTGTGTGGCTGAGGACAGGTGGATCACTATGAGTTTGATCTGTGTAGTGAGATACTGTTTAACCTGAACTAAGATAAATAAATAAAGAGAGAGAGAGAGAGAGAGAGAGAGAGAGAGAGAGAGAGAGAGAGAGAGAGAGAGTTGGTATTTGAAAGAATAAATAAGAAGTTATAAGCCCTTGTCCAACCTAATCAAAATAAGGGAAGGAGAAACCCAAATTGATGCAATAAAGAATGAAAAGGCCAACTCAGTAGAGACCCTAGAGAAATTCAGAAGATCACCAATTCCTGCTTCTGAAATGTTTACTCTAAAAGGATGAAAAACACAGAGGAGATGGAAATTTTCCTAGATACATGTTCAATGCCAAAGCTGAGTCAAGAAAGTATAAAAACTTTGATTAACCAAATAATGAGAAGTTAAATTGACAAGGTATAAAAAACTTACATTCAAAGGAAGCCCAGGTCTTGATGGGTTCACAGCAGAATTCTACAAGACATTTAAACAAGATTTAATGTCAAATTTTCTCAAACTGTTACGTGAAATTGAAAGGGAAACAATTCTCTCAAATTCATTCCTGGAAGCAAGTATTACTCTGATCCAAAACCAGCAGAAGATCCAACTAAAATAGAGAAATTACAGGCCAATTTCTCTAGTGAATAGAGACACAAAAATACTCAATAAAATGCTAGCAAACAGAATGTAGCAAATCAACAAAAACATTATAGATTACGACCAAGTGGCATTTATTCCAGGAGTACAGAGATTATTCAACACATGCAAATCCATTGATGTAATAGATCACGTCAATAGAACCAAGGACAAAACCATGTGATCATCTCAATAAATGCAGAAAAAGATTTCGACAGTATCCAACACTCGTTCATGACAAAGTACCATCAGAGAATTCAAATAGTGATTTATACGGCTCTGATAAAAGCCTTCTATTGGAAACAGACAGTCAACATCATGCTAAATGAACAAAACCAGAAGGATTTCATTTTAAAATCAGGAACAAGACACGTGTGTCCACTGTCTCCACATCTATTAAATATAGTTCTGGAATCATTAGCCTGAGCAAGTAGATAAGAGAGAGAAATAAAATGAAGAAGGATGGGTAGAGAAGAAGTGAAATTATCGTTACTTGCAGATGGTATGATTCTCTACATAGAGGACCCCTAAACTCAACAAAGGATCACATAGCTTAAAACACTAAATTCAGTCACATAGCAGGCTACAGACTTAATATCCAAAAATCTGGAGCATTTTTGTATGCAAACCATGAAGACACTGCGAATAATATTAGTAAAACCATGCCTTTTACAATAAAATCCAGAAAAAACCATTAGAATCAATCTCACAAAAGATGTAAAAGATTTATATGGTGAATTTTACGATATTGTGAGAAAAGACAGTGAAAAAGATTTGAGAAAATGGAAAAATATTCTGTACTCGATGACTGGAAGAATCAACACTGTGAAAATGACCATACTCTCAAAACTGTCATACAGATTCAATGCAATCACGATTAAAATACCATTACTATACTTGAGAGAGCTAGAAAAAACTTTACTGAAGTTCTTTTGGAACCTGAAATGACTCAGAATATGAAAAGCAGTTCTTTGATACAAAGTTAATGCATAAGGTATCATAATCCCTGACTTGAAATTATACTGTAAATCTATGTTAAGGTCATCATGTTACTGGAATAGAGACAGACTTGAGGATCAGCGTAACAAATTAGAAGATGCAGACACAACTGCAAATGCATTCAGCCACCATATCTTTGCTCACTGGAAGAAAGATAGCCTCTTCAATAAATGGCGCCAGAAAAACTGACTATCTACATGCTGAAGGCTAAAAATAAACCCATACCTATCATCATGCCCAAAATTACAGTCAAAGTGGACCAAAGATTTAAACATTAAAATAGAAACACTACATCTTTTGGAGGAAAATGTAGGTAGAAATCTTAAAGACATGGAGTAGGTAGAGAGTTCATTAGCAGAAAACAAACTGCACAGGAAGTGTTTCAAATAATCAACATCTGGGATGTTATCTTTTAAAAGATTTTGCACTTCAAAGCAAATCTCCAACAGAGTAAACACAAAGCGCTTAAAGTAGGAAAACTGTTTGGCTGTCTGTTCTGATAAAGGTCTTCTATCTAGAACATATAAAGAATTAAAAATATCTGGCTTCAAACTTCAAAGACCCATTCCACAAATGAACATCTGACATGAATACACACTTTTTACCCTTGTAAGAAATACAAATGGCGAGTATATATGTGAACAAATGCACAACATCACTGTTCATTTGAAAATGCAAGTTAAAGCAACACTGAAGTTCCATCTCTCCCAAGAAAGAATGGTGAACATCAAGAAGTCAGCCAATAAAAAAATGCTGGATTGGCTGTGCAGAAAAAGGAATCCTTCTGCACTGTTGGTGGGAGCGCAGATTGGTACAACCATTATGGAAATCGGTGCAGATTATCAAAAGAAGTAGATAGTACTTTAACTTCTTCTGTCTCCTTTTTTGAAATGCTTGTTTTTTTCTCTTCTTTATTTCTTGTACATTTTTTCTTTTTTGTTTCTTCTTCCAATTTCACATGCACATATCACCATGAAATATAACAAACATTGTGAAATTCATATTGCTTTAAGTGAAATTGCCTAGCCCTTGTAATTTTTCTGTTTTAATTCTAATTTATGCACTTTTAAAAAATAGAAATCCCCATCTAATAGTATGAAAAAAATTAGAAATGTTCCATAACTTAACCAAACCAAACAAGAGGAGTTCAACAATGGTTGCTATATTGCATAATGTTTTCTTCAAATTAGTTGTTCATATTACCAGCATGTTTCCACAATTGATAAAAAAGAGTGAACAACTTATAAGAAAGTGAAAAGTACTAGAAAAATCTGTTAGCAGCAGTTCATGCTGGTCAACAGACCAGTAGAGATCAGCAGATCATTTATCCCTATCATCCCGCACGCATACATAAATATATCTCTTTCTCCTCCCTCTTCTACTGTTTTTCTCATCCTGCTTTTTCCTTAAAGAAATTCTTTTCCTTTAATAGTATGTATTGCATCTTTCATATTTTATTTACTTTTTCAGGTTCTCATACTTCCGGAAACAATGCTCCCGTTGGTCTGATTTGTTTGACCCACAAGTATGGTTTTCGTTGTCTCCATTCACCTATGAAAACTTCAAATTGGTTACTTTTTATAGCTCAGTGATACTCCATTGTGTAAAACTATTACTTTTTTAAATTTATTCATCACTTTGTGGGTATTTCTGTTGTTTCTGAGATTCAGCTACGACAAATCTTGCTGGCATAACGCTAAGTGCATGTATGTCAGTTTGACACCTCTAAGGCTCGTTTTTTCTTTTCATGACTGTGTAGTTTCTGAATTGTTATGTACTGGTTCTTGGTGATTTTTAAGAGATCTTTCTTTTGTGTGTTCATTATCTGCAATGCTTTCTTCAATATGTGTAAATGTATGTCAAGGTTCATACAAACACTTTAGGGACATTTCAATTAAATTCCTAATTTGTTGGGTGTTTCTCCATCTATTTCATGCAGTCTAATTTTTTTTCTGTATTCTTTACATCATTCCTTAAAATTTTCCTCTATTTTGTAGTCTATGTTTGCTTTAGGTGTGGTGAGCCTTTCACTTTTTTTTTTATCTGAGACATTATTTCTGATCTGATTTGTTCTACAGCCTGATGCAGTTGTTTCTTTACTTCAGTTGCTGTGATTTCAGAAATTGCAGGTGCACGACTGCCACGTTCTGTGTCATCTCAGATTTTTGAGTGCGGTAGAGGTCTGAGATTCCATTTTGTTCAGTTGTTCTGATATCGTCGAAACTCCAGCTATTCACCCAGACTCAGAAATGATCACAGGTGTTGGGGTGCACAGCAGCCACTCTTCTGCCACAATGGAGTGTGTGTGGTGAGCTCATCAAAGTTCTCACTCTGTGGGCTTCTGCATAGCTTCTGCGAGGGTGAAGGGGAGGCATGAACCACCGCCCAGCAAAGCCACAGGATGATGGGCCTGGCCCTACAAAGCTCTTTTGATGTTTGGGAGTCACGACAAGGTTCAACAAGTCTCTTGCAAATGCTTGAGATGATAGATCAAAGCCCTGCAAAGACTGGGGTGAAGATGGAGTGAGACTCTCTAGGTCCCTATGGCTTTCTAATGTCTACTTCCCTTCTGTGATGGTGGGATATGCCACCATAGGTCAGCAAAGTTTCTGTGTCAGTAGAGATCACTGGTTGGACTAAACCGGTCTCTGTGTCTCTCTGGTGCCCACCAGCCTCTGTGACACTGGGAG
>PVJA010023406.1:0-33001 GCA_004027025.1 Myocastor coypus | reverse complement strand
ACACACACACACACACACACACACAAATCCAAAAGAATGCATTAGACAACTAGCTTACAAATAACTGGTAAACTTTCTGAGAAAAGAAATCTCTGCACATGGAAAAGTAAACCCTATAAAATAATTATGAAGTATTCTGCAGAAATTTAGTAATGATTAATTCTCTATATAATTTACATAGTTAAGTAATCGTTCATGCACAAATTTAATAAGCGTGTGTGCAGAGTTGTTATTTTCTCTGAATAGCTGGCAGTAAACTGATATAACTGCACAAAAGTCTAAATTCTCTGTATTAAAAAATTAACATCAGCAGCTGAAAAAAATCTGTGGCAAATTATAGGTGTTCAATCAATATTAACTAAATAAAAAAGGAAGTTTGAATCCCTTCAGAATGAGGAGACATTTTCTAATTTATCAAAGCATATAGTTCTACATACATCTAGAACTAAATTTCCTAGTTACCATGGTTGCTTATTGCTTAAGCTGAAATACCATTAAGATTTTTAACATTAGTGGTAATAGTGTTTGTTTTATCATCATCATTGATCTCCTGTTGAAGCCTTTGATATCTGACTGGAAGAGGGAGTTGTGACAGCTGGCCAAAAGCCCAGTCAGGTGAAGAATGTTACATTCAACATCACATTCTATGCATGCCAGCAAATGTTCCTGATTTGTCTTTCCTGAGACTCATGCCCATTCACCCTGCTCTTACTCTACTTCATTTTTTATTCTTCAATTTTTGTCTACCTAGGAACACAGAATATCTGAGTCCAGGAGGCCCTGAAGCCTGCCCTTGGAAATCCACTCGAGTCCCAACGGTGTCATGTATAGTAATTCTTATTAATTCTCCTTTTTCTTTAGCTTAGTAAAACATTTCACTGTGAACTGACTTTGCCTGAGCCTGTCTGGTACTGCTTTTGGTGTGTATTACCTCAATCACCATCTTTGCTTGTCAGTGAGGCTTCAAGCAAGTCCTTCAGCAGCCTTAAACTCCAGTAAACTAGTCTTAATCCTGACAGAAATGAAGGTGGGAGAGAACAATAGTATCAGAAGTTCTCTAACTTAATTTAGGTGAATAAATTTGGCTCTCATCTTGGAGAACAATATTCCATAACAAATGACAGGCACAAAATTTTGGTCCTGAGGAATTCTCTGCAATTAATGCAGATATTAGCCTAACTTTAGGACTATATCAGGACTAGAAAAGTGCAAAACTCTGTGTTGTCTTATGACCATTACTATCACTTACTCAATAATTGTCTTTCAAATAAATATTCATAATATAGAACTGTAGTTGCAAGCATGTTCTCCCTAACAACAACGTGTCTAACATTTTACCTACTTCTTTGGACAACTTTATATGTCACCTAGTTTTATGAAGCATCTTTTTGTTTTGAAAAATGATGTCTTTTGGCAGTTTATAACAGGGAAAATAATGTGCAAGTGAGCAGGAGTTGGGCCCGTGAGATGGCTAAAGCCACTGCTTAGACAAGCTTGGGCAAATGCAGGGACCGCGGTTCAATGCCCAGCACCACATGCTGTACCAGCACTACCTCCAGGGCAATACTGAGCTGGCCATTAAAAAAAAATGAGCAAGGACAGCTCTGTCAAAGGTTGAATCAGAAGAGTCAGAATCCTAATGAAAGCATATTTTAAGTATAGCTCATAGTGTTTATACTTTTTATGTACACTCAATGATATACAATGAAAGTCTATTTCTTTTTTTTTTTTTTTTTTTTTTTTTTTTTTTTTTTTTTTTTTTTTTGTCTTTTTTTTTTGTTTTTTTTTGAGACAGGGTCTCGCTATGCAGTTGAGGCTGGCCTTGAGCTCACTTTTGTAGCCCAGGCTGGTCTCGAACTCGCACCAATCCTCCTGCCTCAGCCTCCCGAGTGCTGGGATTACAGGCGTGAGCCACCACGCCCGGCTTGAAAGTCTATTTCTAAATAAATCTACAAGTGCTCATAGAAATAAATATTTTAAAATGGGAGGTCTAGAGAAGTTTTTAGCCCCTTGCATTTGGTGTGGAGAGGCAGTGAGGTGCCCAGAGGAGGAGGTAAGGTCCAGGTCATGGCAGCAGCATGGGAAACTGCTGCATAGAATTGTATAGGTCAGCAGCACACAGATGCAAGGGAAAAGCCTGAAGTAGTCATGGGGGGGCACAGAGCCTACAGTGGGGGAGTGAGGTGAATCTGCACCATGCTGTGGGCACAGACACACAGCTTTAGCCCAAAAACAGGTGGGTGGGGCCACCATTTTATTTCACTGGCCTCAGGACAAACTCCAGCAGAACAGTCTGGGTAGCTTCACTGACAAAGATCTGGAGTCCGATTAGGAAAATGTCATGTAATCATAGTAGATGGCAGTGAGTGGTAGGAGATTGAAGAGAATTTGGCTGACAGGTAGAAGCAGGGACCACCAAGACTCTTTGCCAGTGGCCCTCAAAAACCAGCCTCAGCCCTCAGTAAAAAGTCCTCAAAATGACCATTGTTCTGTGACCAGCAGAGTGACCTCATTCCAGCAGCATAAGCAGGAAAATAGCCTTGCCTTGCAGCAGAACAAGATTCCCTCTGATCAAAGACTGATGTAAAACAGGCATCCATGATGTGAAATAGAAAAATCGTGCAAGGGCTGGAAAGAGCTGCCTATTCACAGCTCTCGGCTTTTGCTACCTGAAGGCATTGCAGCATCTGGGAGAGCACAGTAGAGATGATCACAGTAAGATGCAGACCTCCAGAACACTATCTTCCTACTACCAGTTGCAGTCCCCCATCTGTAAGACAAGATCAGCCCCACACCCAGGAAAAATCCTACTGCAATCTTGAAGGAATTATGCAGCAGATACCTAGGTTCTCATTTTGACATTGCCATAGGGGAATTTCATCATTTTGCTTTCTTTCATTGATTGGAGTTCATTTTTCTGTCTGGTTGGGTTTTTGTTGTTGCTGTTCTTTAACTGCATAAATTTCCCAAAGTTAAGGTGGTCATTTTACCCTCCAACTCGCTTCTACTGTATTTGTCTTAATTAATCTGTCACTATTACTCCATATCACTCTTAACCATGCCCCGACCACACACACGCAGTAACATCACTTTATTGAGGAGAAACACATTGCAAAAATTTCCTAATACAAGTTGAGTTTTGTTAATAACTGTAGAACTTGCTCCTATGGTTAAAGAAACCAAGGTAATGGTTACCACATTTTTTTCTTAGCTAGTCTATGCTTTGCACTGTTGCTACTCCTAACTGCAGCGCTTTGGCTAGGATGACACACCAGTTGTAATTAGTTTTTCTCCCTTATATGACAACATTGATTGTCTGGGATCATAATCCTTACCAAAGTGCAATACCAAATGACTGGGTTTTGAGAAAAATATCAACTTCTCAATAAATTGAAAAGGTAAGATTTAGGAATGACATAAAATCCAACAACTACCTGCACCTAGAAGGCATCTCTGAGGAGTAGTCTCTTAGGAAAGCTTCAATACCAGTGATAAAGCTATATAGCATAAGAAATCTATAAGCATCAACACAGAAAACAAAATAAGACAAAAATAGCAAATGACAGTATACAGAAGCAAAATAAAAACTTAGACATCCAGCCCAGCCACTACAGATCCAAAGCACAATGAGACTAATAAAATTAAAATCTACTCATTGTAACTGTCTGAAATGACAGCATCAAAAGTAAACATAAATAAATAAATAAATAAATAAATAAATAAATAAACAAACAAAATCTTTAAAATTTGAAGTCCTAGTGTTTTTCAGTTCTTTATGAATTCTAGAAAGAAGACCTTTTTCTGAGTGCTTATTATTTAAGATTTTTTTTTTTAATTTCTGGGTTGCCTTTTCACTCTATTGGTAATTTCTTCTGACATGCAAAAGCTTGTCAGCAAGAGGAGGTCCAAATTGTTGTTTCTTTCAACTATTACATGCGCAGTTCGACTTTTGTTCATGAACTATTTGCCTGCCGTCTGTCCTCAAGAGCTTCACCTACTTTCTCTTCCAGGAGATTCAGTGTTTCTGTTTTATTATTTAGATCTTTAATCCATTTTGAATTTAGTTTAGTGCATGGTGATAGACTCACGTCTAGTTTTACTTTTTGGCATGTAGAGAGTCAGGTTTTCCATTTGTTAACCATTTGTTAAAGAGGCTATCTTTCTTCCAATAAAGAAGATACTGTTTGGTCCCTTTGTCTAACATAAGGTGGCTGCGTGTGTTTGTATTTGCTTCTGCATCTTCTAAACTATTCCACTGATACTCAGGTCTATTTTTTTTTCATTACCATGCTCTTTTTATAATAGTAGCTTTGTAGTATAATTTAAGAAATTGTAATGCCTTTTTCCTTGTCTTTATTGTCCAGGATTGTCTTTGTTTTTCTGGTTCAAAATAAATTTTAGAAATTATTTCTCTAAGCTTGTGAGGTATGTTGGTGGTATTTTGATAGTGATTGCATTAAATCTGTACAACTATTTTGGGATGGTCATCTTCACAATGTTGGTTCTTTCTATCCACTACCAGGGAATATATTTCCATTTTCTGAAATGTTTTTTCAGAGTATTGTAATTTTCTTTTAATAGAAATTTTACTTCTTTAGTTAATTCCAAAGTATTTCATTTTCCATGGTGCTACTATAAAAGATATTGTTTCTCTAATTTCCTTCTCAGTATGTTTGTTATCTTTGTAGAGGAATGCTATTGACTTTTGAGTATTGGCTTTGTATTCTTCTATGCTACTGAATTTATATATTAATTTTATTAGCATCTGGGTGGAGATTTTGGGTCTTATAAGTACGGCATCATATCATCTGCAAATAATGACAGTTTAATTTCTTTTTTACTTATGCTTATTCCTTTTATTTCTCTCTGTTTTCTAATGGCTCTAAATAATGATTTCAGAACCATATTGAATAGGAGTGGTGAGAGAGGATATCCATGTTGTGTACTAGATCTGAGAGAAAAAAATTAATGAAATGATAGAAAAAAATAATTTTCTAAGAGAAAAAACAATAATGGCCAAAATGAAAGTCATTAGATGAGACACAGATTTTAAAATGGGGGATGCTTCAGAAAGTAAAGGAAAGCATAAGAGCCTAACATAGGAGAAAAAATGGAATGTGTGAAATGGATCCAAGCAAATATCCAAAAGATTAAAATTTCCATTCAAGTATGAGAAACATTGAATGAAGGTGCAGATAGAATATCGCATCTAAAAGACAAGATTGTCGTTAGTAAATACAAAAAGAAATGTACTTTAAATATCACAAATATCCATAAAAAGTCAATCCAGGAATTTCAATCCAAGATGAAGCAAAGCAGAACAACGTAAGATTAATAAGAGTCAATGAGAAAGTCAGAGATAGCGGAAATACTACAAAATAAAATCGAAAAACAAAACAAACAAACAAACAAACAAAAAATCTTCACAGAAGAAACACCAGAAAATGTCTCAAACATGGGTAAAGAATTTGATGTACAAATTAGCAAAAAATATGAAACAACATATACCCATGGCCAAAATCACAGCAAGTCATATTATAATTAGGATATAAAAAATTAAGTACAAGTAAAGAACATCAAAAGTCATTAGAGAGAAGAAAACATCAGCTATGAAGGAAATTCAATCACAATCACAGAACATTCTCAACACAAGTCCTTGTGTGAAGAAGAGTTTGGGGTGAAGTCCTCGAAGTAGGACTGAAGGAAACCAACCTTCAACACAAGTTGATGCACATTACAAAACCATCTTTGAGAACTGGTGGAGAAATAATACTTCCAAAAACAGAACAAATGAAGAAATTCATGACCACCAACCAGATCCAAACTATGTAGAAACAACATATTCACTGAGATAGAAATTAGAAATTTCACAACAGCATAAAAAACAAAACAAAACTAAACAAAACAAAAACAGGAATCAATATAGAAACTAAAAGGTCTACATTGAAAACTATAGTTCTCTGAAAAAGAAGATTGAAGAGGATATCAGAAAATTAAAATATGTCTCTTGGTCATTCATAGAAATAACCAACATATTTCTACTAATGGCCTTACTGGAGAAATATTTTTTTTTTTTGTCTTTTTGAGACAGGGTCTCGCTATGCAGTTGAGGCTGGCATTGAGCTCACTTTTTTAGCCCAGGCTGGTCTCGAACTTGCACCAATCCTCCTGCCTCAGCCTCCCGAGTGCTGGGATTACAGGCGTGAGCCACCACGCCCGGCTCTTACTGGAGAAATATTGCACAGATTTAATGAACACTAGTAAAAATACCATTAACATTCCTCACAGAACTAAAGAAAGCATTCCTAATATTTATTTAGCACCAGAAAAGAATAGTGAGTGCAATTCTGGACAATAAAGGAAAATCAAGGAACATAGCAGTTTCTGGTATGTAATTATATTATAAAGCTCCTGTAATAAAACAGCATCATGGGGCCAGGGAGAGAGCTCCGTGGCACAAGTGCCTGCCTGGCAATTGCAAGGTCATGAGTTCAAACCCTGCTCCCCCACCCCCTCAAAAAAAAAAAAACAAAAAACAAAAAACAAAAAACCCAAAAACCGAAAGGAAACCCCACAAGATCAATGGAACATATCAGAATATAAAAAAATATTTTAAAATACACCCTGTTACCTCATCTTTAACAAAGGGGCCAAATATTCATTAAAAAAATATATAGCCTGTTTAATAAGTGATATTCATATAACTGGCTTTCCTCATGCCAAATACTAAAGCTAGATCTGTTTCTCATCATGCTCTAAGCTAAATTAAAAATGAATCAAAGATCTAAATATTAAATCTGAAACACAAAATTTTCTGGAAGAGAGACTCGGCAGAACAGAGGAAGCTATAGGTTTAGGCAAAGATTTAATGAACAAAACCCTGACTGCAGGGGAAATACTACAAAGAAACAATTGAGATATGATCTTACTAACATGCGTTTGTACAGCAAGAGAAATCACCCACTGAGTGAAAAGATAATTAGTAGGGTGGAAAATTTTTATTTGTCCCTTAGACAAAGGATTAATATCTAGGACATGCAAAGAACTGAATAACAGACTTCCACAAATTTAAGCACCCAATATGATAATGGGCTGCTTAGGTGAATACATACTTCTCTAATGAAGAAAAGTAAATGGTAAATAAATATGTGAAAGACTATTCAACATCACTAGTCTTTTAAGTTCTGTAATTTAAAACACTGAGACTCCATCTCACTCCAGAAAGAATGCCAATTACCAAGAAATCAACTAATATTAAATGGTGGAGGGGCTGCGAGGAAAAAAGGAACGCTTTGCCACTGCTGGTGGGAGTGTAGACTGAGGCAGCCACTGGAAATCAGTGTGAAGAGCCCCAAATCTAGGATTAAAGGTCATATTTGACCTATCTATTACCCTTCTTGCGATCTATCTGGAAGCATTAAAAAATCATACTACCACAGAACATGCTCATCCGTGTTTACAGCAGCTCAGTTTGTAATAGCTAAGTCTTGGGAGCAATGCAAATAACCACCAAATGAAGAATAGATTAGAAAGATTTAATACAATCGATTACTATTCCAACATAATGAAGGCTAAGAATGAAACATTTCTATGTAAATGGATACATCTTGAGAACACACTGAAGTAAAATAAGTCAGACACACATATGTAAAGATCACATTATTTCCCTGGTGTTAGAAACCAAAATAGTAAATAAGGATCAAGATGTACAATGGGCACTGTGAACTAAGAAGAAATTATTCAAAAGGAAATAGCAACTAGGGAGTTGGGAGGGAGAAATTAAGGAAAGCAAAAACATGATAAAAGTGGAATAAAGCAGAAAAAAGGATTTGCAAATTAGGAGAGGAAGGAGTGAAAGGAGAAGGGAAAGCTGGGGTATAAGAGAGGAATGAATAAGCAGCATCGACAGGTGCAGATTTCCCGTGGTCATTATGTGTATCTAGATTGCATCATTAATTTAATGAAAACATGAACATTATAAATAAAGGGAGAATCTGAGTGATTAAAATTTGTGAAATATTTTATGAAATAATGGCTCATCATACTCTTGATAAAACCTAGATTAAATGAAGTTAAGTAATTACCCACTGTCTATTTGATAAATCTACATTGGTTTCCTTGACTTAGAGTTACCAATGAAAAACCTCACATTAGAGATTCATATACAGGAAGTTTGTTAGTAGTATCCTTAAATCTGAATGAGAAAGACAGAAGAGTCACATTGTTCAGCGGAATTAAACCATGCCGGAACGTGCAGAGATCAACAGATGGTATTCACTGTCTCTGTAGAGTGTGATGCTGATCCTTCAGAGTTGCGCCCTCACTCGGGGAACTGCTCACTGTATGCTCACCTCAGCCAGTTCTCTAGGTGTGAGGACTTCCTGGGCAACTCGGTTCTCCCTTCCTGACAGCATTTCTGGAGAAAGACTCAGCTGAGGCCCTCATGTGCTTTCAACTAAGATAAACAACATCAACAAGAATGCAGAAGAGGACAGAGGGAATGGAAAAAAGAGTGAGTGAGGGGGAGGGAAGGGATTAAAGCAAAGAAACAAGGAACATCATGCATAATGCCAATGCCACGAGATGGCTGCACAATGTACGTGCTGCTCTAGCAGCTGAAAGCCAGCCTTATTAGTCCCGCAAGGGTATAAGGGTCTGTTGGGTAACGCATACCTGATATCTGCTGTACTTGAATCCATTAGCTACATCAGAAATTTGTGGATGTAAAAAAGTCAGATACTTTTGCTCTTTTTTTATAGTCACTTACCTTTAAAGCACCATGAAGGGAAACTATGCAAACTGCTGACACAGATTACATTAAAATTACCACTGACCCTCATTTCTGCCTCTGTTGTCCTTGGAGAAATTCCATGTTTCTGCTAGCACTTCTGCTGTTTCTGGCAACCTAGTAGTTGGCACTAGTCAGACTTTAGCGTTCTCAATTTTGGTTGCCAAATTGCCCCAGGGCATCGATGTCATCTTTCTCAGTCAAGAACCACTCTAACTGATCACAGGTGTCTTGGACATATAATTTCCTGGCTGAGCCACAGAAAGCAGATCTCTTTTTTTCTGATGATTAGAGGAACTTGCGCTAATAGTGGGTTTTCCTTTTCTTCCCTGCTGAACTCATGATATAAGGATCCAGGAGAGAGTGAGCACCAGTCTCTTGTTCACCTGCCTATCAAAGCCTACCCCAACATCAGACCTCTAACTATGAAGATTGAGACTTCTCTATCTAAACATCCCAGAGATACAGAGACAAGGCTCAGCATTACACAGGAGCTCCACCAAAAGAGCAGGAGCAACACCCTCCTCTAGCCACTTCCATTACCTGAGGTCTGGCTCTACTTTCAGACAACACCATTATGTAGTCATTGCTACCCATCATAACTATCAAGTTAAATTCATGTTTGATATCTTTCTATACTTAATGACTCTATCCACCTCTCCCTTGCACTATGAGAATGATCCCATCTTTGCAGAATGGCATCGTAACCTATATCCTCAATTAGGACTTTGTGGAGATTAAATTCCATGCCATCATACTACGAGAACTGAAACATCTGTATCCTAAAGTTACAGTACTCCATTTATCTTCAGCCAAGACCCTGCCCTTGGCAGACCTGACTGGTCAGGGTTGCAATTTAAACTTTCTTTGCTATGGTTATATTTGTCCTCTGACCGCAGGAGATAAGTATCACTATGTTTGCTGCCAAGAAATCACTTTGACTTTCAGCCAGTACAGCTAAAGTAGTTTTAATTGATGATTAATCACCCCTACCCTTTTACTGCCCACCTCTATGACATCAGTGACACTCAACTTACCTGTCTGATTGCATTGTACTTACAATGATTACTTCTTAAGTCTTTGGAGGGGCTGAGATATTGCAACAACTGATTTAATTCATTTCATGAGTGTCCTTTATCAGTTTTCAACTGGCAAATGATTTAGCCATTGAACTGCTATGACAAGACAAAAGATGTTAGGGACTCACCTTACTACCAGTGATGAGGTCTTTACTGCCAGCTACACCTAAAATGTTCATAGATGGCTTCACCATGTGGTTCTTTGTACTCAGTGTAGCAGTTCAGACCCCTTGAGAGTTCCATTAGGACTATGATGTCTCTGTACATGCAGGATTATTATTATAATGAACTAGGAATTCCCCATACATAACACATTATGCATGAGTGAGGAAGTAACGCTAGATGGAGAGAGGAGTTAGACAGTGCCATACTTAACACAAATTATTAGTAATAATATTCATAGAATATCAGGACATCACTTTAGACTGGCCCTCCTTGAGGCAGGGTGCATGCCTCTCTCTCACCACATCTTGCCTAATTCCTAGCACCAGTCTTTGGATGCAGTTTCCTGTGGAGGAAGAATGATGAGGATGATGAAATTCTCTCAGCCTGAGAGTCCTCAGTCTAGAAGCATGTAGCTCACAACTGCCAACTGCCAAACATGGGCTGATGAGTGCAGCACTACTATATGCCGTGAGCACTCCAAGTCTTGTTATCTCCATCTTCTTTTGCCTTGGAGTTCATCTCACTTGATAACATAATGGTGTTGGTTTTGTTCCCCCAGATGGCTTTTGCTCTTGTCCACAGCAACAGGCACTTAACTGTGTAGACTCCTTCACCCAGCCCCTCTCTGCCTCTCCCTACAGGACAGCACTGTTGGAGCATGTGTAAAACCATGCCTAAGACAAATCCACACCATACAGCTGCAGTTATTTTACAATTATAAGCACAAACATATGAAATCACCTCGGGCAGTGCTTTGACAACTCCCTAGAGTATTGCTCAATTCTTCAGAACACTATGAAATGGTTTTTAAAAATATGCTTGACTACCCAGCACCAGAATATGCAGACAGAGCGAAGCCAAGACTCAAGTGAAATAAATTTCTTCCCCTGAAACTTGACAGAGTGATGAAATGATAATGAATGTTATGCATAGCTAACAACCTAAAATTCATACCTTTTGTGATATTTTTCCAATGTAAAAAATATCGTTAAATTCATTTGTCTAAAATTACATGAACAAAGAAAAGTCCCTAAACTTCTTATTTAACCTTTAACCTCAGAAATGCATCAAAGACCAGAGAACTAGGGAGAGTTTCATTTAGAAAATACTGTGGAAACTACTATGTGCCAAGCACTGTCCTAGGAACTGGATGTATGGCAGTGTAAAGCAATGTTAATATTCATTAAAATTACAAGTATTGGGCTGGGAGAGAGCTTGGTCGTATAAGTGCCTGCCTGGCAAGTGCAAGGACTGGAGTTCAGTCCCTGGTACCACATACCATGCCAGCCCCACTCGGAGCTGGTTACTGAACACAGGTATGCTGGCACATGCCAGGAATCCCAGTGCTGGGGAGACTGATACAGGAGGATCTTTAAAGGTCCTTGCTTCATAATGAGACCTTGTGCCAAATAAATAAATATGATTAAATAGAATAAAATTGGAAATATTTTTCATATTGTCTTAGTTACTTTTCTCTCATTGCTGGGACAAATACTCAACACCCAAATGAAGGGTGTTGATTCCGAGGAAAGAATTCTCCACACAGGGGCAATTTTGGAACCTGATTTGGCCAATGCAGCCATTCTGGTACTTGGGTCTCTGCCGCTTTCTTCTCAAGGCAAAGCCTGTCTCCTTTGCGATTCTGGGGCTGCAAAGGTGGAGAGCTGTCATCTCTTGTGATCCCCTCAGGCCATCTTTTCGATTCGTTGGTTCCTTCCGAACAATGGAGATCCTTTTAGCTCCATCTTTGCAGTACCCATCTCTTGGTGCTTCCTTCCTGACCAAATTCACATTTGAAATCATCCTGCTTGGCTCTTTGCTCTTGATTTTCAACATAAATCTGGCTAAAAGCTGCCAATAGCAACCATGCTACCGTCCCAATAGTTTGGTGCTTTAAAATATCTCTGGAGAGATTAATCAGTCTGCCATGCTTCATCTCAGTCTTAGGCAAAGTCTCTGGGCATGAGCAAAATTCTGACAGACTTTCAGCCAATCCATAGCACAAATTATCTGGAATCCATTGACCAATGCTGTACTTTTCCCCAGCAGAAACCTCCTCAGCCTGGTCTTTACAGGCAGACCTTCTGTCAGTCTTCTGGTCTAAACTCTGACCAGAATCTCCCCTACAGAACAGTCAAAGCTTTCCAAGCTCTTCATAACTAGAGAATCTCTCTAAACCTTTCCTATCTCTTCCCATAAGCCATTCACTGTGCCTTTCTGCCTTGGTTCCAGTGGAGTATGGGCTGAAACCTCCAGTAACTGTGAGCTAAATAAATATTTCCTTCCTTCATTTTGAATATTGGGTATTTGTCCCAGCAACAAGAGAAAAGTAATAAGCCACATGTCTTTTTTGGTTTCTCATTTTTTCTATTCTAGATATTTTAAGATACTTTGTTTGCCTCTGCTGAATCATCTAACTATCAAAATCCTGATTCAGCTCAAACCTACATTTCTTTACACAATATCACCTTCTAGTAATCCACATGGATGTCCTTTCTGTTTCTTCTTGTTCTTTTCTTGTATCTTTTTTCACTAACATCTTTTTAGTTCTTGATTTTAAACTCTTCAGTTACTGAGCAAAATTGTCACTCTTCTTATTCAAAGCATTTGATACAGCTTCATTTCCCAATACATTTGTTAAACACATGAAAGAGGGGCTGGGGAGATAGCTCAGTAGAATAAGTGCATGCCTGTCAAGTGCAAAGACTTGAGTTCAACTGCCAGTTCTGCAAAAATAATTATTAATTATTAATTAATTAAAAATATAAAAGAATTTATGTGTGCATATTCACCACCATGGGCAGGTAAATAAAGACTAACTGATCAAAAATTATAGTAACGTGTCAGAGCTTGCTTGATAATTTCTCAAGAGTATACAGAGTTGGTTCATCTACAAAAAAAAAGAAAATAACACTAGATTTCATTTGCCACTTTCAGCAATTTAGTAATGCTTTCTAGAGAACTTGAGAAAATGCCATAGTGGTTATGCTCAGAGTTCTAGTGGTTAAAGTGCTCATTAACTTTGCTTGCTCTTAATCTGCTAAGATGCCATGTCAACATGGATCTTTCTATGTCTGTATCTCTCTTTCTCTTCCCTCTCCATCTTTGTTTTTGTGCAGGGTCTCACTACACAGCTCAGACTCACAGTAATCCTCCTGATTTACGCCTTCCTAATGCTGAGATTACGGGCATGTGCCACCACACCTGGACTCCATCACCAGCTCAGTGTGCCTGGGGAAGGCGATGGCACTGCATGCCATGCCAGGGCTCAAACCCCACTCCATCTTTATGTTTCTTGTCATCATAGCCACTGCCTGACACCCAGTAGGCAAGAGCTCTTTTGCTAGGTCAATCCTGAGCCTATTATGTTTCCTTTTATATTTACTTTACAGAACTTTTAAAATATTAGATTTTAAACATCACATGGACAAAAAAAGAACATTTTAATTTTTTCTTCTGTGAATTTTCAATAAAGGTTGAGTCTCTAAAAAGGGCCCCAAGTGATTAAATAGGCCAACATTCAGAATGCACCCCTTAAGTTGCCATTTGCTTATTGGAGGCTCCATATATATTCTTTGTTTCTGAAAGAACCACAGACAGAAGTTTTTTACCTTTGTCATGATATTTTTTCCTTTCAAATACTAAAATAAACTGTCTGCCCCATGTTTCCTTATTTTGCACTCTACCCTTGAGGATGGAGTGTCTGTGAGGTTCACACACAAGCACAGACACACACACACACACACACACACACACACACACACACACGCAATTGTGCGTGTGTGTACTTTCATTTCTCCTTATATGTGTAGGCCACAGTAGGAACCTTCTTGGAAACTGTTCATAGCATAAAAATATCAAATATTTTTGCCCTCTTTTCTTGAATTTTCTTAGTAAATTATGTGTGCACCTAACACCAATTGAGCCAAAAACTTATTTCTGCTGTTTGACAACTTTAAATGGACTCACTTTGCCTATTCTTCTTTAATGGACAGGATCAAACAAACACAAGTAGCTGAACTTTTGCAGAACAGACAAACTCGTCACTCTGCTTTGCTGTTCCTTTCTTTGGGCTGCCCAGTGCATTCAGCAGCCCTGCTCCATCCTGAAACCGCTGTACCTAAAACCTCGTAGCCCCAGCAAAGTGGGCACGTGGCAAATCTCCTGAGGCCCATGGTATCGTTTCCTTCCATTTTTCATTCTTATATTACGAAAAAAAATTTTTAATCCTTCGTCATTCCAATGCTTTGTTTTCTAGAATTTTCCCTGCCTTCACAATCTATCTAGGACCTATCAGTAAATTCATAGACACTCTGAATATTGTCCTCCAGTTTGGGGAGTAAGTCACATATCTTTGCTTATCTTCTCTTATGAATGTATGAGCATTGTGAATTATGGTCCACTTTATTGGAAAAAATTTTGACCTTCCTCTCCTACTCTTCACCCACCTGAGAAGGCAAATAAGTGCTATGACAAAAGACCCTACAGAAAAATATTCTCTCTGTGTGTGCGTGTGTGTGTGTGTGTGTGTGTGTGTGTGTGACAGAGAGAGAGAAAAAATCCAGATTCAATCAATATTACAAGGGGTTAAAAACCATTATTAAAAACAGTTTTCTTTCTTGTTTTAGGCAACTTTAGACATGCAGTAGTTTCCATGTTTAATGAGGTACACACTGAATACTTTCTAGTCCTGATGCTTGACTGTGAATGCTCCTTACTTTGCTTTCAATAAATTTAAAGTACAGATAAGTATAGTTGACAACTTGTGCTTTAACTCTACAGGTGAAGTTTGTAAGCACATGTGATATATATCCTACAAGTTCAGAAGTGCTAAAATTTTAATTTAGTTTTTATGCATTTGAATATGATTTTGCAACTGACCTTGCATTTTTGAGGACAGGAACTCCTGAGTTCAGTCAAAAACAATAAACAAAAAATTCTCCCCTTATCTTTATGTTTTCAGCCACAATTAGATAGAAGGGCTTTGAAGAATAGCCCAGTGGTTTTGTGGAGGGCTGAGAGAATCCTGATCTTGGTGCTTTAGGGTGCCCAAAACTACTGAGCTTCATGCATCTGATATGAAAGAGTGGCTGTACACAATATAGCATTACATTTTGTTGTTGTTCAAAGACTTGTGACCTTTTATGATTTTGTTGTGTTTCAGTGTCTTCTTGCTCCTTTTGATAAAAATGAAAGAAGTAATTTCTTTTAATTTACGTGTAGTCTATAAGAAAGACTGAAATTGTTTGAAGTTTTTTATTGCCTTTGTGTTAATCTTCCAGCAGTGGAGTACATGTGTCTTAGTTACTTTTTACTCATTGCTGGGACAAATACCCAACACTCAAAATGAAGAAAGGAAAAGTTTATTTAGCTCACAGTTTGTGGAGGTTTCAGTCCATATTCACTGGACCAAGGCTGAGTGGAACAGAGCAGAGAACATACAGTTCATGGCGGCAGAGCAGCAACAATATGGTGCCAGAGGCAGCCAACCAATCACAGCAGCAAAGCAACAGCTCTCGTCTGTCTCTCTGTCTCTCTTTATATATTACATTCAGGCTCTGTGCCTCAGCATATCTGCCTTAGGCTACACCTAGAATCCCAGAAGTACTTAAAACACATAATCTCAGGAATCATGGATCAAGTCTCAAACTCTAGAACAGTACTAAAATATATAATCCCAGTGACTCATTAGTCAAGTCTCAATCTATAGAAGTCCCCACCCTCATGATGCACGACGCTTTGTGGGGACAACTAGACATAAGCTATGACAATATGTCACTATTATTTACATCACACTGGAATATAAGAGAGATACAGAAAGATTTCCAAACTATATAACTATTGAAATTATGGATCAAATAGCTCTGTGTTGTTTTTCGTGTGCACAGTACAAACCTTATCAGTATCCCTTGCCTCCTCTCCTCCTTACCACTCAGGATTTGTGGTCCATGAGTATCTAGACATCGTCAGTGACCTTAGGAGGAGAGGACAAAGCCACCCAATTTGATAACTTGTGCTTCCTGGAGACACGTTGGACTGAGCTGCTTCTATTTACACTTCATGACCAGTGGTAGAACTCCAATCCCAATTTATTAGCACCACAGTTTATTCTGTTGGGATAAGGTACACAAACCTTTATTCCTCTCTCATTTTCTTTTTTTTATTTTTCCTTTCTGCCATCCAACTTAGTTCTCCCCAAGTTTCATCCTTTTCTTTATACTTTGTCAATTGCTTCATTTTTCTGTTCTTTTTTTTTCTTTTCATTTTATTCTCAGTATTTTACTTTAGTTCCACATTTTGAGATCTGAATTTGAAAAATCAATACTTTAAAAAAAATCAATACTTTTATCACTATGTTTCCTCTGGAAAATGAATTGCATGGCCAAACCCACAGTAGCACTGAAGGATACATCCACTGGCATCTGAAAATGCGAGCCCACCAACAACTTCTGTAGTTTAAATATATGTGTGTGTTCCACACAATTAAAATTATAGTTTAATATGAAAGCTAACAAATACTGAAATGCTCAGAGATCGGTTTTAGCACACACATACAGTGTGGTTTTGCTATATATATGACAGATGGGAAAAAACTAACTGGTTTGAAAATCACTTTATATTAGAATGGGAATAATTTTACTGACATCAAAAGAACACTTATCAGTTTTTCTGAATTCATTTCCAGTGAGATGCAAAATAAACATTTTTAAAAATTTTGTTGCAAAGTTGACTTTAGAGGTCAATACATACTCCTTTAGATCTTTATTTCAGAAAACACATTAAATATAATTATGTAAAATATGTTAAATGTTAAAAGTTTAATACAAAAATACAACAAAGATTAATTGCTTTGCCCCTCAACATACCCCTTTCAATTCAGGGACTTACTCCTTCATCTTTGGCATTTTCTGAAGCAGTTCTGCAAGTTCTTTCCTGTAAGCATCTTTATGAGGAATGAACAAAAATATGGTGAGCACTGCTGCCTACATCCATTCAAAGGAGAGCAGGTTTAGAGAAATATCATGATAGGTTCTTATTCATCTCTTTCACTGGTTGTAGTGGTGTGTGACGGGGTCTTCCCTGTCTTAGTTATATTTCTGTCATTGATGGGACAAAAATACCAACACCCAATCTCAAAGGGGAAGGTTTATTTAATTCATCGTTTATAGAGGTTTCAGTCCATATGGGCTGGTTATAAGGCAGGATGGTGCATGGCAGCGGGGCAACAATTCATGGGGGTGGATGATAGCGAAGTTAACTGCTAAATGTAATGATACTTTGCTGCCCTTTTTATATTGTTTAAACTGCTGAAATTAAGGCAGTGCCAAACCAGTCAGAGAGCCTTTAATCCCAGCATCACACATTCCTGTTTCAGCAACCTCTGCAAAAACTCTGTGATTACATGAGACTCTGAGGGCCACAAAGATGCAAACTGTGGCACTGTAACATTCTACAACATAAAAATAATCATGAAAGATATGATCATTTATATTCTAATGACATCAAATTCTCGTACAGTCACAGTATGAATTGAAGATAATTGGATCATGCAATGAGGCAACTCATGCCATTTCTATGGAGTAGTTTATGCATTTATAGTTAAATCAGACTTGGGGTAGTGAGTCCTGCTTGGAGAAGATGGGCCACTGGAGCATGGCCTGTATATCTTTCTCTTTCCCTTAATCTCTCTCTCTCTCTCTCTCTCTCTCTCTCTCTCTCTCTCTCTTGCCTGCCTCACTGTGAACTGTTTCTCTTCTACATTGGCTCATTGCCATGCATCCCTGCTTTGGAATCCACTAAATATACGCTAAATCTTGTGCACACTGACATCCAAAATAAGCCTTAGGTTAACGGGTGTTGTGGATTGAGTTTAGGTATAAAAAAGTAACTTAGAGTCATTCAAATGCCTTGAATGAGTTAAGGACATTGGGATAGCCACAGCAGTACAAGTAAAGAAATTTCAAGTAAAAGTTCCAAAGACAGCTTCAGCTGTGCCAGTAATAATGTGCAAGTATATTCAAAGTCAAAAGGAATATGCCAAAAGGGATTAATGGCAATGTATCTTTTACTGTATCAAATTTTTAAAATTTAAAATCTTACCATTTATTTTTATCACATCTGGTACACATGCCTGTTTTGCTTATCCACTGTGAATGGCAAACAACCTCAAAATGTACAATTAAAAAAGGATACATTCTTTAATCTCAGGATGGCATCAGCTGACTGGGCCTGGCTCAGTGGCTCATGGGCTGGGTGCAGTGCTCTAAGCCACTGTCCTGTGGGAGCCAGCAGAGGTAACTCATTCAGCATGTCCTTGTTCTTGTCTCTTAGGCTCATCCAGAACTATTGAGCGCCAGGTTTCACTTGCTTCCATGTGACTCTCCATTTGGCTTAGGCTTCTCAGAGTCTGTACCTGTAACTGAAGAAGTTTCCAGTCTTCTTAAAGCCTAGACTTGTGCAATGCAAAGCCTCTCTCTCTCACTGTACTTTATTAATCAAATTGAGTTGCAGAATCTAACAGGGGTGAATAAGTGGTTCAACCTTTGAATAGTAGCATCCACATTTTCCAATAACTCTTACACTAAAAAACTGATAGCACTAATGAAAAATTAAATGCTACCACATTTTATTTGTAAAAATATGTATATTTTCCAAAAGTGATGGAAATGTCACCTTTTTCATTTATGATGCATACAAAGCAATAGCAAAAGTTGAAGTTGGATACGATGTTAGCACTGCTGATAGCAGGTTAAGATGTGCCAGGCTTTCTGCACACCTGGACACATCAATTAATTGGTAGCAAGTACACCCCTCCCCTCTGCTTTCCTAGAGTGTTAGAGAAATTTGAGTTCTATTCATGTTTATGATGTCATGAAGGAGCTCTCCTCATTTATGTTTGGAATGCAATTTTATAAAAGACTAGAAAAAATAGTTGGCAAAATCTCCATAACTAAACAGATGCATGTCCTTGTGACTGAAAACTTTATTCCAAGGTGTAACCAACAGATGGGAGATAATTCTTTTCAACCGCATAAATGTTTTTCTTGGGAGAGATATAACCCATGGTCTTTAGTATGTTAGGCAAACAGTATACCTTGAGCCACACCTCAAAACCACACTTCCATAATTTAAACATTAAAAAAATAGTGTTTAATCTTTGCCTTATAAATTATTAATCTAAGATGATCTTAATTAACAGTAATTTTACATCACATGTTGAATCACTTAACAAGTTGCTGTTTTTATTATATTATTTTTAAAATTTATATATTCATATATATATGCAATATATATTCATTTATTGTTAGAGGAAAAAATATCGACTTAGTCATGAATATGTCCATAGCTGTCAGGTCCTGGAACTGCTCACCACTTGCAAACTTGCATATCACCCTTCTACAGGATCAAGGATTCTAGTCAGATAAAAGTGGTTCCATAGCGTACCAATAACACAGCACACTTCTGACCTTCGTGCTTGCACCACTTTCCTATGACCTCCAAGTCTCATGGGGTAACCTGAAGAAAAGCAAGTGGATGCTGTGAATAGCATGGGTTTGTGTAATACCTGAAGAATTTCGAACTGAGGAAATCTGATGCTCTTGAAATGGACTTAAACTTGTAAGAGATGGTGACTCGTAATTGGGTTAATTTTATGCTAGAAAAGATACCCTAAACGCTTTTAATCCAACCTTGTTAACAAGTTGTAAATATAAAAGAAAGAAGAGGAAAACAGAAATAATTGCAAAGAAAAATCCTGTGACTTTGATTCCACAAGTACATATACATTGCATCACAGTTGCCACAAAAACCAAGAAAGTATTTAAGCTGAGATGAAACAAAAAGACAAGGCCAGACGTGTTTCTGACCTGTAAGGTTCAAGGAAGTGTGTTTGGATGCCAGACATTGACATTTAAGATCTGCAACCCGAGAAGGGTCGAATTGCTAGCTTTATCAGTGAACTCTGATTTTCCTAATTTTTGATCTGATGTGGAAATTATCTCACCGTTTCAAACTCTTTCAGGTATTTTCTCAAGGGAGACTATATGCTGCTTGCACATGTGAGTCTGATTTATGTCATTTTCAAATATGATCTCTAGTTGTGTCATTATAGATATAAAAGCCTCAGTTGTGAAAAGAAAAGAAGCTGATCAAAAGGAAAGGACAACTGAGATGAGGGAAAGGAAAAGAAAGAAAGAAAGAAAGAAAGAAAGAAAGAAAGAAAGAAAGAAAGAAAGAAAGAAAGAAAGAAAGAAAGAAAAAAAGGAGAGAAATAAGATAGCTCAGATAATTGTAATACTAATTTCTATTGGTTTATTGATAGGAGCAGTTAGTGCTTAAATTTTTTGACCAATTTTACACCCTTATGTCTGGTAATCTGAACAATTACTTTGAAGATAACTGAAGTATAGCAACAATAGTTGAATTGCTATCATCATCTTATTTTTTGAAATCCTATATTGTTTCTATTTTTTTGTTAAGCCTTATCTTCATTAAAATAAAAAAAATGGTTTAGGACTGACCAGATAGCTCAGCAGAGAAAAACACTTGCTTAGGTAGATAAGGGTTCAATCCCCAGTGTGTCCTGCTGGGCCCACCCTCAGGGCTCACTAAGACAGTGACAGAGACTGGGCATGGTAGCATGCACCTGTAATCCCAGCAATTGAGAGGTTGAAAACAGGAGAATCTCTATGAACTCTCAGACCCTGTAGACCTCATACCAACTATATTAAAAATAAATGAATAAAGATATTTAGAAAAAAATTGCCCCATTCCTGGTTGATGCATCTCGCTTACTGTGGTAACCAGTTAAAAAATTTATCTCATGTTCCACTTTGGGACTCTTGAAATGATCCTTAAAAATAACTTCAAACAAGAGAATTCAGTGCTTCTACTTCAAGGGAAATAAACGTCAATGTCATGGAAATTTGCAGACTGAATATTACACTTTATTTGATCTCTTTACTACTATTATTAAAATTCTTCATCACAGTTATATTTACTACCTATAGCTCCAGATAGTTTGTAAAGCTTTACAGAAGAAAATATTTTCAATTTCCTTTGAACTAACTTTTTCAGCGTTATTTTATTTATGGAATAAACGCATTTTGATTGGTGTCCTCTAAAATCCTACACGAAACTGACAAAATATTCTTCTGGTGGTTGCAAGTAGTAACTGTCTTCAGTCAGGAATAATTACAGGAAAAATATTAAATACTACTCTAATTTGTAAATAGAAACATGATTAATATTTTATTATTCAGGTGGAAATTCTCAGAGTTTGAAACTGTGAAAATTCACTAAATATGGAGTCAGAATATAAGATTTCTTACATTATTTCTACTACCAATAAAATTATTTTGCTTTAGTCTCCACTTTTTCTCATCTAATACTTGATATCCTAAAAATAAAAAGGGCACAATAGAATAATTATCCTATGTGTACACTCGAGTAAATTTTCAAAGTTAGAATTTAGTTCAATCATACTATTTCACATGGATAAGCTTCATTTTTCATCTTGTAAAAATAACACAGTAGGGGCCCTGCAGGATGGCTCAGTGGTCTAAAGTGTCTGCTTAGGAAAGTTTGGGCGGCTTCAGGGACCGCGGTTCGATCCCCCGCACCACATGCTGCGCCAGCCCTGCCCTGAGGGCAGGCTGAGCCGGCCATAAAATAAATAAACAAACAAACAAACAAACAAAAGTTCTGAAACAAGAAAAAAAATAAAATAAAAGTAATACAGTTTTTTAAAAGTACTACTTTAGTACATGTTTGTTTGCTATTATTTGAAATAATAATAGTAAATTTTAAATTATTTTAAGTATGGGACAGTAGGAAATAGTATGTGTATAGATATTCATATTGGATCAACCTTTATATATTTTAGTAGTGTTACACCTAAAACTACAAATTATATGAAATCACAACCATCAATTTCTGTTGCAGAAAATTTAAACTAACTCCAAATGTTGTCCATGTCATTTGCAAGAGATTGTTGAATAATATACATAACACAGTTCATAATATTATACACAGAAAATTGAAAATTTGTAATGGTGCTGTTCTATTGCCTTGGTTTTCTTCTTGATATTCCACCCTGCATGATTTTACTCTTTTTCCTTCCACAGGACACATACATGGGACACATACTGGATATCGTCCACACTCGGAAATGGTTACCTATAGTTTCAGTAACTCTTACACATGCATCTTATTAGTATATGAGCAGCACTGATCCAAACGCCACATGCTGCATCACACGTAGGCAGTGCTGGAGCATCGGTGCCACCAGAGGGTGCGCTGGACGTGGAGGAGCATTACTACTACCTCCTTTCCTTTCCTTTGTCTCTGGTATCATTCTAACACACTGGGGAATGAGATAGGAAAAAGAGCCCAGAACAAAGGAATGGAGTGTGTGGGGAAGGGTAAATTTACAGAGAGAAAGTAATAGAAAGGTTCCTCAAAAACACCCTTCAGGAAAGCTGAGTCTGTCTTTTATTGTTCCTTGAAGTTTGTGTAGATTCAGTTGACTTAAAAAAACAAAACAAAACAAAAGCAAACAAACAAGAAAACACCCACTGGTTATCAGTAATGATCAAAATGCATCCCACAAGTCCACAAGTTGGCAAAAATAACACATAGGTAGAACATTTACCTTTTTTCTGACTAACCCCTATTATTTAAAAAAAGATGAGTAGTCCATGTTTCCTCTTTATAAAGTGAAGATCCATAAAGCAGAATGAGAAGTAAGCAGGTGTATTGCTGCACCTGATACTGCAAATGGAACTTGTGGGTTCTAAGATTCTTTTTTTTTTACAGGCAGGGAGAGGTTTGAGAGAAGGAGACCTTGAGCAAAAATCTGTTCAGATTCCTGGTGTTGGTTCCAGGAGCACGTATATACAGCTTATGCCTGAAAACAACAAGATATCTTTACTCCATTGACAAGACTTCTTGTACCAGGGGTTGGTAAAGGCATATCATCAGTTCACTGTATTCTTCTCTCCCATGCTAGCCGAGAATAGCACAGATTCAACTCATTGAACCATTTCCCTCCTAGGCACCTAACATGTCTGAAGCTATCTAGCCTTGTGGAGTGAGCACCAGGGTCAACAGATTCATCCTCCGTGTACACACCATGGTACTTCTCTTCTGTGGAAATGAGCCCATCCCAAGGAGCCAGTATCCCCTCAGTCTTTTGCACAACAATCCATTTTATCTCATTCCTTGGGGCATACCACCTCATCGGGAATAATAAATTTGACTGATGTGTCTTTCCTTTTTAGTCAGCTCAAGTGGGTGTAAAATAAATCACAGAGCCAGCAGCTACTGGCCAGCTTCCTGTACATGGACTCTTCCCTCTCATGACTAAATGATGGACACTGTCAGCACATGGAGTGCTCTTCCCCATGTTACACTGGACACTGAGCATGATCTATTAGATTTCAGTTTCTTCATGCACACTACCTACAAGTGGACTGCAGAAGTAGCATAGATATGGACTAATTTACTGTATCCATGTTTTCTGAAAAAAAAAAAAACACCCTCAAAACTATCAAGAACATTGTCACAATTGCTGGAGTTGTGTCAAGGGAATAATTGTATCAGTATAAAAGAATTAAAGTGCACTAATTTCACTGCTCTATTTTGATTTAAGTGTTGTTCAAGACTATCTGTTCTAGCATTGAGAAAATATCAGCATTCATACTGTTTTCAATGCTTTGGGCACAGGAGGTTGGTCTGATTGTTTTCTTTGCTACAAATGGAGAATTCTATAATGAGATTCCACTTAAAGGTTAGCTGGCTTTTGCTGCTGAAATATCGCGGCATGTGCTTGAACTCAATCTGCAAAGTACTGAGAAATCTGCAGTTCTGCTGAGCTAACAAAAATAAGATATGACTTAGTTTTGCCTGAAGTCTTGCCCAGAATTCATTCAGATATTTGATTTACTCAGGTCACTTCACCTACCTGATATTACAGAAGAAATTTAGAGTCTCCATCTTTTTTGCTCTGAATCCATGTGTGTCTTCCACTAATATTATCAGTGGTCAAATAGACTTAATTTAGATTACAAAAACTAGATACCCTTAAGGAAGGAAGATATCTGATGATGTTAATGGGCTGCATGATTGAAGAATAATTCATAGGCTTATTCTTTTCATTTTTCCAGAAGTATGATCATCCATGATTCAGCGTGAGGGGTGTTAACTACGTATTTTCTGACCAGGAACTCAGTACCTTTGTTTACAAAATTATATTATCTATTTTCACATAAAATTACATGTGACAGAATTATAAAGAAGGCATATTTAGGGAGTAAAACCAATTGTCCCAGAAATTAAACTATTGCATAATTAGTGAAGTATGTTCCATTCCACTTGGGATAGCTCCAAGAGCAGTCAAATTATACTCAGAAATGAAAATGGATATAGCAAAATAGAAATTAAAGAGTTAAGCCCATCCAGGACAGATATACCATCCCAGGTAACAGTTTAAATAGCCAGTTGGTGTTCCAGGTGTTTATCGTTGCCCACAGAACATATTTTGATTAAACTCTTGTGTTATTTCTTTAATTTTCTATAATAATTGTAATTATAATATTAAATAGATTTGATGAGTCTAAGTCTTAAAAATTCCTTTACCATATATTTTTTCACCTTCTCAGGGGCCACTGCCCTGCTGCACACAGGTAATAACAAGATGTTCTATAGTCTACAGGAAGAGATCAGCTGCTTCTCTGTGCCTCTCTAAGTCTTGGATTTAGTTTTTCTGTTCTAGTTTTTAAATGTTGTATCCATTTTCTTTCTTTGTTATGGCTTTTACAGACAATGTTTTTGAAAACACAGATCTTAACAAAGGACAATCATGAGCCATCACATTATGTGGAGGGCAAATAATAGGAACTAAAAGCGTACTGTACTTATTTTCCTCCTATTGTTCTTAAAAGAATTATAATGACTTAAACTATTTTTATACTATTTTATATGTCTGTGATTTATTTGAAATACATTTACCATTTTGTCCATTACTAAGTATGCATTTTCACAATTAAGTGAGACAGTGACTTGACCATGGCTGTAGCTACAAAATCAGTTGAGAATTCTCATTTCAATTCTGTCTGAATACCACAGACAGCTCAGCATTTACCACTGTCTTGCTTTCAGTTTTCACGCTTCCAAGAATGTGTTTTATGTTTTATTAAAGAAGAGGATTCTTCTGATTGTTAAATCTGCATCAGGGTAGAGTCTGAGAGGCAGGTTCCTGACGGGTGTCCTAGGGAGTGTGTCACAACTGATGGCAGACACAGTGATGCTCTCAGCAATATGGCAGCTGCCAGAGGGAAGCAAATAATAAGCTCTAAAAATGAGAGTTTTAAATTAAAAGGAGATCTATAATTCCCACAATATAAGAATCCTTTCTCACTACAGATTTTTGGAACTGTAAGTTGAGGACTATAGATTGGTTTACCCTTGAAACTGACTCTGAACATGCCTGCTTTAGAAACAAGGATAATTTGGAAATTGCTTTTATTTCAGCCTCTCAGCTCTGATCAGAAAGCAAGCAGCATATTTTGGAGATGTAGTTTTGCTTTTGAACCAATTACTAATATCAATCCTGTGGGGAACTGACCTTTACAAAGAAATTTTCAAACAACTCATAAAGGTGTCTTGTGGTAATCCCTTGCCAGACAGAATCTTAGTATAGTACAGGATGTTTGGAATTTTCATGTCTCACATAAAAGCATATCATGGTGCTATGGATGGCTTTGCCAACTGGGGCTTATTAATTCTGATCACACTGTATTTTAAAATCCTTAAAGTCTAGAGTGGAGAGAAAAAATGTAACTAGTTTTATATACAAATCTCCCGTGTTGCAAAAAGTATTAAGTATTTCATCCAACTGTATCAAATTATGTATTTCACTTGTGCACCTATCATTTCAATGACTCATGCTTCAGACTTTTAAAAAGCACTATACAAAGTGTTACATATATATATGAATTTTAATACTGTTTATATATCTATTTAGACTTTCTGATGTATTAGTAACATTGAAAAGTTAATAAACACTGGGGGAAAATATTGGTTGTATATTCAAATGCAATTTGTACACTTCCTGTGAGTTTCAGTATCCTACAGAGGCAGAATCAAGATAATAAATGATAGATAGAATGATAGATAGATAGATAGATAGATAGATAGATAGATAGATAGATAGATGACAGAGAGTATTATTGATTGACTCACTGGTCTATCAGATATCTACTTGAAAGGGGATTAATGAAAAGTCCCATGCAGACCAAAAATCTCAGAATCAAAGAAGTGCATAGTGTCAAGCAGTTAGTTACCAAAAGCCAGAGAAACCTGTTGAGGGGTGAGGGTTGCTTTGTGTGCAGTTCCCAGAGTCTAAAGGAACAGAGCCTGAGAGTCTGATGTCAAAGAGCAAGAGTGGAAATTTGGGGGCTGGACAGGTAGTTTGACAGTCTAATTGCTTGCAAGGACTCAAGTACAATCCCTAATACTGCATATTTTGCTGGGCTCAGAACCCGAGGCTTGTCATGCTGGCCACTGAAACTGAGCGTAGTGGTGACACATGCTTGCAATCTCAGGACTGGGAGGGCTGAGACAGGAAGATTATGAGTCTGAGCTGTATAGTGAGACCCTATACCAAATAAATAAATAAATAAATAAATAAATAAATAAATAAATTTTAAAAAATTAAAAGTAGGAGTTTGTCTCAGTTCTAGGACAGAGCAGAAAAATCCACCTTCCTCTGCCATTTTTGCTCTACCCAGGTCTCCCACTACATGTTGCACACCCATGTTAAAGGTGGATTTTTCCCACCTCATTCACTGCCTTTTGGAAACATCTTCACAGGTATGAAATTTACAGCGCCATATGCAATCCTCAGTAAAACCAGATGACATCTCAAGTCAGCTATGACAACATGTGTTTCAGTGAAGGTCAATTTCATCCATTGCTTCCTGTGAAACTTTAAGTGTACTTTTTTACTTTGGACTCACAGTTTGTTCTATTGTTTTCTGATAGCAATAATGACATGAACATCTATGTGGTTATTACACAGATTCATTGATATCACACTGTAGTTTTCACCTGAATGTGACGTAGAAGTTATACTGTTATTTCATCTTTCCAATGATGTTCATGTTTTACTCACCCACAAAACATGACTTTAGACATTACCAACATCCAAAAACTGGATGGTTTCAGGAATAAATTCATCTGCTTCACCAGAATGTCAGCATGAGTCTGTCTTAGCAACCTTTTCATCATTTTAATGCTAATTATTTTTGAGACTCATAGGTCATCCAGCCTATATGTTCTTTTATACATTCAGCTTCCTCTGATTCTATCTTTTGCTTTCTGATTTTCATTTTTATTGTCCTTATAGTAACATAGGATTTATGAAACATGATTGAAATTACAAGGCATTACTAAATTTTTTTAAAAAAAATATTATAAGTCGTAATGACTTCAAACCTCCTAAAAAATACAACCTCGCACTTTTAACCAGTGACTCTATTTTCTTGCCACATTCTGAAACAGTTCTGGAAGCTTTCTTAAGTGAGTTTTTTAAAAGTATTTCTTTCAATACATAATGACTACATTCATCATGTGACATTAGTATATATAGGCATATCTTAATTCTTTTTTATTTCCCCTTCTTTTCTTTTGTTTACCCTCCTTGAATCCCTTAGCCTACTTAACATTTCCAAATTATTGCAACTTTAAGAGATGTAATAAGGATTTGCAGTGAATCTCTCTGCTAAATATCATCCAATAGAAATGAAGGCTCCTCAAAGCATCACAGGAGTCCTCATTTGCCTTACTTGGTTTATCTGAAAGCATGTCACTTTAAGTACTTCCTTGAAATTGAAACTGTGGGGTTGTGGAGAAAGTTCTGGATTGCAAGAGCCTACCTTGGAAGCATAAAAAACCTGACTTCAATCCGCAGCACCACTGTGCTGTGTAGGCCCCACAGCCAGGCATGTCTTGCTGCCCAGAAACCCAGTGTGGTGGCTCACATCTGTAATCCCAGGGCTGGGGAGACAGGAGGATCACTATGAGTGCACACTGTGTAGTGAGACCCTGCACTAATTAAATAAGTAAGTAAGTAAGTAAGTATGTAAGTAAGTAAATAAATAAATAAATAAAATTGAAACTAAGGGCCCCTAAAGACACAAAAAGGAACTTTCAGTATTGATTCACAAGGTAGAAGCCTAATAGGACAAGTTGTCCAAAATCCATCTTCTGAAGAGGATTAATGGCACTTTATCATTTATTATGTTCTTTTTTAAATTTAAAAATTTATAATTTTGAGAAGTGTGTGTTCATCTCAGATCCCATTTCTGGATTAGGTCTTTAAATTTTGAAACTAATATTTTTATTTTTTTATAGATTCTAGATAGATAAAATACTTTTGTCTGAACACTTAATAGCTAAGATTTTTTTTTGAAATTTGTGGGTTTTCTTTACACTCTGTTGGTTATCTCCTTTGACGTGCAAAAACTTCTCCGCCAGAGGACATCCCAGTTGTTAATTCTTTCAAGCATTAAATGTGCATTTCGATTTTTCTACGTGAACTCTACATACCCTGATGTCTTCAAGATTTGCTCCTACTTTCTCTTTGAGGAGATTCATTATTTCTCTTTTAATATTTAGACCTTTAATCCAATTTGAGCTTAGTTTAGTGCGTGGTGACAGACCTGGGTCAAGTTTTAGTTTTCTGCATGTAGAGAGCCAGTTTTTCCAGCACCATTTGTTAAAAAGACTATCTTTCTTCTAGTAAACATATTTGGTCCCTTTGTCTAAGGTAAGGTGGCTAAGTGTTTCTGCATCTTCTAATCTATTCCATTGATCCTCAGGTCTATTTTTTTCCAGTACCATGCTAAATTTATAACAATAAATCTGTAGTATAACTTTAGTTCAGGAATTGTAATGCCTCCTGCCTTATCTTCATTGCCCTTTGTGGATTGTCTGTGCTATTCTATGTATTTTCTGGTTCCAAATAAATTTTAGAAATGATTTCTCCAGGTCTCACAGGTATGTTGATGATATTTTGAGAGGGATTTCAGAGAATGAAATTCAACAAGCCTATAAATACACGAAGAAATACTGCACATCACTAGCTATTCGTGAAATGCAAACTAAAACACTTAGGTACAATCTCACTCCAGAAAGGATGGCTATCATAAAGAAATCAACCAACATAAAATGTTGGAGAGGCTGTGGGGAAAAAGGTAACCTCTGTTCGTGGGAGTGCAAATTGGTGCAACTATTATGAAAAGCAGCATAGAAACTCCTTAAAAAACTAGAACTGGAAACCCCATTCAATCCAGCTATCTTACTACTGGGAATTTTTCTAGAAGAATGGAAATCACAATATCATATTGATACCTGTGCACCTATGCTCATAGCAGCACAATTTATGATAGCAAATTTTGGAAACAACCAAAATGTCCATGATCTTAAGAATGGTTGAAAGATATGTATTTTTAGGGGCCAAGGAGACAGCTCCTTGGCACAAGTGCCTGTCTGGAAAGTGCAAGGTCATGAGTTCAAATCCTGGTCCCACAAAAAAAAAAAGAAAGAAAAAGATGTATTTTTGTACAATGGAATATTACTCAGCTATAAAGAATGATAAACTAGAAAATTTCATATATAAGTGCATATATCTTGAAGATATACTCATAACTAAATAAATGAGACATACATATGTAGATATCATATAATATCCCTAGTGCAAGAGCTCAAAAGAAATAAAAATGGAAATGCATAGCACAACTGAATGGAAATCAAGGACTTAAGGGTTAAACAATGAAGTGACTGCAAACAGAGGAAGATAGGAGACATGGCAGGAGCGAGACCATGCACTTGTACATCCGGGATGGGTTGGATAATGGTCCTAGGAACCCCCAGGGGGTTTTTCACACTGAGGATAGCAATGTGTAATGCTGAAACTGTGCTTGGAATGACAGTTATTCTGTTCTTTTGGAAGTGTGCTGCTTCTACTGTAATTTTGCTTGCTGTTGTACTGTCAAGTAAATGATTGGTTTACAAGAAAATAAAAAAGGGTATTAGATGAGAGTAAGAGACTAGTTAAGGTGCCATAGGAATGACAGGCTACAATTTTGTATATACTTAGATTTCTAAAGTTGTGTGTAAAAATGTGTAACTTTTTTGTCACATTCTATAGAGATCTATTAGAATATCAGTGATTGATGGAAAATATAGATTTCAAGTCCAAGATTTTTTATATTAAGAAAGCCAGTGACATTAAACTGAAACACCTATGTTATATAGTAATGGTATCACAAAGATTTTCTTATGGAGGATTAAGAATGTAAATTTACAGACCAAAACTCAGAGGAAAATTATGGCTACAAGGATTGCCAATATTTTGGTCCTAACCCTTGAAGATCAGTGATGACTCAGGACATAAGAGAACCTGTACTGTAACACCCTATAACTCTGTGGTGCCCCAAATTTTTTGCTCAAGGAGATTATGGGGCTACAGAGGAAGGGAATCTACGATGTACAGTGTGCCTAAGGAGAGTCACCTAGAGAAAAAAACATTCTCTCAGGCTTTCACAGGAAGCAAACTGGTCAAGCAATGGTTGTGATCCTTCCAGACGCCTGACAGTGACAACAGTTAAAAAAAAAAAAAAAAAAAAACTGTACATGGTTTCAAAGTAAATCCTGAGGGGATTTGACTGACCTTCGGAGATACAAAAGTCACATGTTTTGTTATATAGGTCTTGCTTTAACTTCCCCTTAACCACCCAGCAAAAAAGGTTAACCATGAGGCATAAAACATAAAGCTAGATTAGTATGCTGAACTGTAAAAGGCTTAAATCAGCAGCTTCCAACACTTCCAGTTCTGCCAGTAATCCACTGTAATTATGGAATATCGGACTATGTATACAACTACTTTCTCTTAGTTCAATGAGAAAAAATTTTTGTACCAACAATGATTAGAAAAATTATCATGTCTATATCCTGTGCACTATATAACTAGTATGGGTACAACAATATGCATTGTATCAATTATTGGGAATGTACTACCAATGTGTTTTGAAACTTTCATATTGCTATTTATTAAAGTAATAAAAATTCATAATTTTGATGTAAACTTTATTAATCATAGTCAATTTGCCAAATGACTTACTAAAAATTCCTTATTTGCTTAAGTATCTATGTATATATTTACATACATATATACACAAACGTAAAGATATATATATATATATATATATATATATATATATATATTCCTTCTATACCTAGGTTTTACATATACAGACTCAACCAAACATGGCTAAAAAATTATTAAGAAAAAACACTGTAGGGACTGCGGAGATAGCTCAGTAAAATAAGCTTTTACATGGCAAGCTTAAATTCCTGGGTTCAATCCTTTGTACCACAAAAAAATAGAAAGAAAGAAAAGCCACCATATATCCGCTGAACACATAGAGACAGTTTATTGTCATCATTTCTTCAATAATGCAGTAGATCAACTATGTTATATCTCTTTCATTTTTGTATGTATTGTTAGTAATTTAGAGATGATTTGAAATATAGAGTAAACTGTGTATATACGATGTTGAATTACCTGTTTTATATGAGTGACTTTAGTATCCACAGATTATAAAATACATGACCGATCTAGTAATCAAGCTCTTTGGAAGAAATACTCTATTTATAATTTGACTAATGTTTATAAAAGTGCAGTAAAGAAATGCTTATTTAAATCATGTAAATTTTGACATATATTTAAATAGCAGATAAGTTATCTTTTTGGATGGTTGTTCTTTAACTAAGGCACATTTTATCTTAGTCTTTTTATTGCATCTCAATTTTCTTTTTGAAGGAATACTGAATGAATGGAAATACTGACACATACACACAAACATATGGGTTGTGGAGTAGTCATTTGCATCACCTCAAAATTGATCAAGTTCCAATGAGATTTGAGATTTGGTGTGTTAGGTCAAATTCAAGAAAATATCTTAGGACATCATAGTATTAGTTTCTAAAATCACCCTCTCTGTAAATATCTGATGAACACTTTCACTCTTGTTATTGAAAAACTCAGTGCATTGTCTTGAATCTCGAGTTCAGAATTCCCATGACAGCCTGGCATGGTGGCGCATGCCTGTAATCCTAGCACTTGGGAGGATGAGGCAGGAGGATTTATGTGAATTTGAGACCAGTGTGGGCTTAAAACGTGAGCTCAACGCCAGACTGAACTGCATAGTGAGATCCTGTCTCAAAAAAAAAAAAAAAAAAAATCCCATGAAAATGATTCACATGTGATCAGGTGTCACTCTTAGAGTTAAACATTTCTGACTAGAGTGAGAAAGCCACCAGTCCACCAAATGATATGGCAAAGAAAAAAATACATTATACATGTTGGGAAAGAAACATGAAGCTATGTGAGTTTGGGATGAGAATATGCCCACGAATGAAAAGAAGACTCTAAACATTAAATCTTGAAAAAATACTTATTCATTGCATTATTTAAAATGGTTTCACAAGACTGTACAAGTTACTACTTGAAACACCTTCCACAAGAACTTTGTACATGTAATGTGTGGTGTTATGGAAAATGTCAGATATAATATAATCTCATGTACCTGTCTAATTATAATTGTGAGCCATTTTAATTTTTCCATTTTTTAATTTATTCAGTGATACTGTGAATCTAGGATATCTTAGCTGGCTTGTATCCACACTGGCTTGATAAATGTATGGTCTCTAGATATTATTTTGTTGTCAATAAAATGCACACTCCTGTTTTTGCTTCCTCTCTACCTTTACTTTTTTATGTGTTTGTTTTTCATTTTATGTATTTGGTACAGGGTCTCACCATGCAGCTTGGACTCATCGTGATCCTCCTGTTTTCAGCCTCCCCAGGGCTGGGAGTACAGGCATGTGCCATCACACCTGGTTG
>PVJA010023405.1:0-33047 GCA_004027025.1 Myocastor coypus | reverse complement strand
TCACTTTTGTAGCCCAGGCTGGTCTCGAACTCGCACCAATCCTCCTGCCTCAGCCTCCCGAGTACTGGGATTACAGGCGTGCGCCACCACGCCCGGCTTTCCTTAGGCGAGTTCTTGAATTCCTTTACACCTCAATTTCCTCATCTGTAAGCAGCGCTGTGCTCCTTTTGCCTTGTTATTCAGGTTTGATGAGTTGATATATGTGAACCATTTAGAACAAAGAGTAAGCGTTCCATAAGGGTCATCTCTTGTAAATATCATAAAAGTGTAGGGATAAGGACAAATAGTTAATGTATTGGAATGAGCGACCAAAGGGGAGATGGCAGTGGGATTTAGGGGATAAAGTTTAGAGGCCAAGGAAGAAAAGAAAGAGCTTATCCTTTAGAGCAGGTGATCTTAATTTGTGCTGTTGCATAGAGCAACGTTCTCAGGTCTACCTGGTAGCCTAGATTCTGAAAAAGCCATCCCAGCTTCAGTGCCAAGCTCTGTCCTCTTTATAGTACTTAAAGGCCAACCCCACATCCTCATGGGAGAATGTTTTATCCCTGAGTCTTCCCAGATTACCAGCCGCTTGAGTCTGCCCTCAGTGAGATCCCGGATGATCTCTTCCGATTGTACTTGCTCTTACCATATTGTTAGTGTTCATCAGTGGTTTTGTATCTTTATCTGTCATTTTCTACTTTTTGTTCTAGGCTAACAGTTCCTGACATATCAGGTACTAGAAGGCAGAGACCCATATTGGCTGCTAGACAAAAACTGGTTTTAAATTTTAAACAATTTGTAGATAGGATCTAAAAGATGAGTCTTTTCCTCAAGGCCCTAAGAGTGGGACATGAGAGATCACTGAAAAACGGAATATTACTAGTAGACTTGGAAATCGCCCTGGTCATTCTCATATTTTTGGGCTCCCAGTTGACAGTGCGAAGGGTTGAAAGGGAGGAAATCCTTACTCTGTGTTGCTAAGAATGCCTGTTCAGTGACAGTGGCAGAGGTAGAGAGACCAAGTTCAACAGAACAGAGTCAGGCTGGGTGGTGAGGCGTGCTGGGTATCATTTGCTTCTAGGGCTATTAGGTCTTTGTGTCTATGTGAGCAGATTCAGAGTAACTATCTCCCTCTCCATCTTTTGCATCTCGTTTCATAAGAAAGCAAACTCTACCCAGATGCACATGAGGGAGCCTAGGGAAGTGACCGTTTACATGGTGTTGGCAGGCAAAAGGAACCAATGAGATAGGATGAGGCTTCCTGCGATGACAGTCGCTGGAAGATGTCCCCACCCCAAGGACTGAAGGGAAAGGGTCACAGAGGGACCCAGCCACTGCCGGGGTGGAAGAGCCCTATCAGAAAATGGCTTCTTTCTTGTGCTTCAGATTCCCTGCCCTGGTCTCCATGGCTCTAACCCATCCAGGAGGCAAACTGTCTTGGAGACGCAACCCATGAGGCCTGGCTTCCCAAGCCCAGGACAGACAGACATGGGCGTGCAGTAGCAAGATAGCAAAGAGAGGGGCCAGCACATGGCTCCATATTCTTTCTTTCTTTCTAATAAGGAGAGAAGGAAGCTTGAGAATTTCATGTAACAGCACCCAAGGGAGTGTGGTACAAATGTGAACATAATCTATTATGGGCTTTTATAGCATAAAAGGGACTGGGAATTACTGGTCTGGGAGGCTGGCTCCCAAGGGAGAAATATGGGTAACTTTTCCACAGCTAACTCTTCTTGTTCTAACAGTAATCGCTACTAGGTCTTATTTATAAATATATTTGGTAGGCAAACTTCTATGAAGATTTAAATATCTGTCCTTTAGAGAGGAAATGGAAGCTGTTTCTGATTCATGAACTGTCTTGTTCGCCCTTGTATACCCAGCTTTGTAAAAGAGAAGCAATTTTTCTCCTTCCTCGCCCCCTCCCTCTACCCCTCCTTCCTCTCTCTCTCTCTCTCTCTCTCTCTCTCTCTCTCTCTCTCTCTCTCTCTCTCCTCCCACAGTACTGGATATTGAACACCAGGCCTTCTCACTGAGCTACATTCATAGCTCTTTTTAATTCTTTATTTTGACACAGAGTCTTACTGAGTTACCCTGGCTAAGCTGAAGCTTGCCATCCTACTGCCTCAGCCTCCCAGAGTGATGGAATGATAGGTATGTACCTTCACACTCAGCTCTTTCAAGTACTTCAAATATTCTTTAATAATATTGACATTATAATATTAATATTGATGTTCTTCAAATAATCCATACCATTTTAGGTAGGGATGCATTGGTTCAACATCCAATTCCAAGATAATGAAAGAGACACTGATGATGATGTAAAATTTATATAAAATAGAAGATCTTAATATCATGATGAGGCCATGGCCTGAGAGTCTGAGGCTTGGTGGAGGCAGCATGAAGGGATGGAACTGTTGGGACACATGGCATTTAACTTACCAAGTAATGGAAAGAAATTGGGACTCAGAACTGATTCTGATCCTACCAGCATCGGAGTGGCCTGACTGTGGTCCTCTTACACTGATGGCCATGGTGTGCGTGACATAGCTCTTATGTCTTTGCTGAAAGTGTCTTCCATGTCTATCGCTCCCTTATCAAAAAGCTGTAAAGGCAAAAAGCCAAACCCTTGGAATATGTAGTGCCGTCCTCAGAGGGGTCTGGTGGAGAACAGGGTGCTCAGCCCATGGTCACCAGGAAGCAGAGAGGGAGTGGTGGGGACAAGAATGCGCCCTTCCTGGCAACATCCCCAGCGACCACCCCTAACCAGGCCCCACTTTTTTTCCAGTGTAGTCTGCCATGTATAAACCCATCGATGAGTACCGTGCCTTATAATACAGTCACCTTTCAGAAGGCCCACCTTGGAACACATGGGACACTGGGGAGACATTCGAGATCTAGATCTGAACCATAACAACACCTGTCAGCTGATGGTCGGATCAGCAAACCAGTGCTTCCATAGAACAGAGTATTGCTCCACACTAATGAGTGGCCTTTTGATAACTTTCGCATCTTTCAGAAGTCTTATTCTAAGGAAAAGAAACCTAAGTCAAGGTAGATTCTCTAGGAGTCTGTTTGCGTGGTATTCTGGATGAGGTAAGTGTGGGGGGAGGGCGAGGAGAAGTCGGTTACTAGGATTTAGGGACCAAGGGAGAGTTTGTCTACAAAATGCTATTTTGGAGGGTCGGTCAGAGAATGAGCTCTACATCCTAAATGTGGAGACAGCTAAGTGAATTGTAACAGCATTGCACACTTGGTGTAGAATTTATAGAATGGTTTGTGACAACAGTAAAACTAAAACACTGTATGCACATGCATGTGTGTGTTTACCTTAACTATGGTGGTAGTCATGCTGGTATAAGCACTCATCAAAACTGAATGTGTAAAACCAGTGATTTTTGTGGCATGTAAAATATGCTTCAGGAGGGCTGGTGAGATAGCTTGGTGGTCTAAGCACGTGCCTTGCAAGCTCAAGGACCTGGATTTAATCCCCGGTCCCACATGCTGTGCTGGCCTTGGTATGCCCTGCCAGCCACAGAAACTGGGCATGGTGGTGCATGCCTGTATTCCCAACCCTGGGGAGGCTGAGACAGGAGGATCGCTGAGTCTGAACTATGTAGCAAGACCCTGTACCAAATGATTAATTAATTAAAAATAAATTAAAAATGAGATGTACCTCAGTAAAACTGAATAAAAATATCAATGAGCCAAACAAATCATGATGAATGACTGCTACAAACATATCTGCATAGTTAAAGTGAAAAAAGAAGGTAAGGTTGGCAAGGACAGAGTACTGCTGGGACTCTGCCCTCCTGGTGGGGGTATATGTGTTTGTGAAGTTTCTCAGCTTCTGAGCATGGTAGATGTGCGCCTGTAAACCTGGCAAGATGATCGCAAGTTCATGGCCAGCACAAGCACCTTACTGATTTAGTGAGACCTTGTCTCAAAACAAAATCCAAAATTTTGAAAAGGGGCTGGGGGTCCAAGCTGTAGTACCAGAAAGGAAGAGAAAGAGGGAGGAAGGAAAGGGAAAGGAGAAGCAAGAAAAGAGAGAACTCACACTGGAAAACGCTTATTATTGGGTTCCTACTGAGGAGGGCATCCAGAGCGCTGAGACTCATGTGTGCTAGAACCCAAAAGCAGTGCTCTCTGGGCCTATCCTAGAAAGAACTACACCCCCAAGGAGTACCCAACAGAAACAGAGGAAGCAATAGGCTGTGGTACATTCACTTGCTCCAATACTATGTCCTGTGAAAAAGACAGACTGCTGTGGGTCATCTGGCTACAGTGGCACAAGCAGCAGTCCTTGTAACCTCAGCAAGCCACACATGAGTCCTCTGAGATTCAAGGAGAAGTTCTAGTCGTAAGATGAGAGCATCTTAATTTTTCCACTTCTTCCAAAAAATTTATATGCAGCAAAACTCAATATTTTGTAAAATTAATAAGCGCTAGAAATAGAAGAACAAAACAAGAATGCTTCAGGTATCAGCTACCTTCCTTTCTAATTCACCTGGAAATCGCATCCTGATGTCTGAGAACTGAAGTTACTCAGTAAGAGGCTTACAGCTTATCATCCAAGGAAGGCATGGGAAGTTTTCAGTGATCAGTGTAGGTGACAGGCAGTGGAAGACTAGGGAAGGAACATCATAGTTTGGGGGCAGTGCTTTTAGGGGTCACCTTTTTGGACATTAAGTGGTTGGCTCATTCTTGAGTGTCCTACTTCAAAAGAATGCCTTTACTTTATTTTTTTAAACCTTTCTATTCTTTTGTAACTGAATTCCTCATGTGTCCATCTTTCCAGAATCAATAATGATAGATTCTTTCAGTCAAGAAAAATACTAGGTTTAGCTATGAATCAAAGCGTCACAGGCCTACCTGCCTCTTATCAACTTTCCTCAAAGAAGTAAATAAAAATTCTTTCACTGAAAATGAAAAAGAATTGTCCATCAAAGTGGAGAGTGGCTGCTGGGTGACTCTAGGGTCTGGGCTTCGTCCTTCCCAGAGATAAAAACAAGTTGATTAATTTCACAGCCTCTCTCGGCAGCTCATTTAGTCTTCACTGTTCTCCACCAATTCATAAAACTCTTGTGAAAGATGAAGGAACAGACTGTCAGAGAAGAAAATAAAAATGCCCCTGGCTTGCTGTGTGTCTGCATTGCCAAGTACAGTTAGAACTTTAAATTAGAATAATAGGAAATAACATTTCTAGGCACATAGATCTGCACACTCTTTCCCTTGCTCCAAGATCCCTCCCTGCGGCTCCCACCTGGGCCCCAAATGCCCCAACTGCCCCATCCATTCACCTGTCCATCCATCCACCCATCCATACATCCATCTATCCATGTATCCATCCACCCATCCATCCATCCATCTGTCCGTCCATCTGTCCATCCATCCATCCACCCATCCATCCATGTATCCATCTACCCATCCATCCATCCATCCATCTATCCATCCGTCCATCCGTCCGTCCGTCCGTCCATCCATCCATCCATCCATCCATCCATCCATCCATCCATCCCAGATCCGAGAATATAGCTCAGTCTGCAGTCTGTCAGTTGGCGGTTTCAGTAGCTGCTGAATTCCCCAACAGAACCCCTAACAACAATCTGCACCCCTGTTTTCAGTCTTCTCTTTTAAAACCAGGAGAATGTATTCATCTTGCAAGTGACGTTTAGTTCGTTTTCCACAAGTTCCTCACATTTTTATGGCACTGTATCTTCTTTTCTGCACTTTTGAAACATTAGATAGAATTTGGGAGAAGTGAGGAGGGGGAAAAATCATATTCTTTCAGTTGAATAAATATCACATTTAACTTAAAGATTATGAACTTTTGAATATCAAGGATTGAGCTTCTGGGAGGTAAGGGTCACATTTATTTGTAGGCCCCAAGCTAGCCCTGAGAGCTAAATGGGAAATATAAAATGTTATAAGCTATAGCAAAACTGTCATTTTAAAATAAAGCACCCTGAAATTTATACAGTTGGATCCATATTCAACAGCTTTACAATACCCAGAAAAGTTCTGGCTCTTTTTTAACTGACATAGAAACAGCTTTATATTCACAAATCAGAGTTTATACCAAGATGACAAAACTCTAAACCAGGCTCCTGTCTGCTCCTCTCTTCAACCTTCGCAAAGTCACTACTATTAAAATCCCAATCTTGGGACAGTCAGCCAGTGCCACCTGGTGCTGTCATTTCAACCATGGAAATTCCAGTAAGATAATTTCCAACCTTCTCCCTACAGTGTTCGTGGGCCTACATGGCCTTAACTACCACATGATCATGTCCTTCTGGAACCTGTGTGCTTCTTGGGGGACTCTCCTGAGTTCTATCTAGATCATTTCAGTCCTGAAGATCCTGAATTTACTCCAGCCCTAAGGTCTGCCTCAAATATTGGCTAATCTGTGTTTGGGCCTATGGAGCATGATCCAAAAATAAAGTGAAGGGGGCCAGTGAGATAGCTCAGTAGACTAAAGAGTCTACTTAGGCAAGCTTATGCAAGCACAGGGATCACACTTTGATCCCTGGTGCCACATGCCATGCCAACCCCGCCCCCAGGGTGGGCTGAGCCAGCCAGAATCTCGGCATGGTGGTGCATGACTGTAATCCCAGCACTGAGAAGGCTGAAAACAGAAAGATTACCATGGGTCTGAGCTTTGTAGTGAGACCCTGTGACAATCGAATACATTAAATAAATAATTAAATAATTAAAGAGACCTTTATAAAAAACAAAGTGAATTCCACTGCCAAGTGCCGCCCAATGGAAAGGCAGTGATCTCCAACATAAGAAGCCACATGTTGAATCTTCCTAACGGCCTGCTTAGGCAGGCTTAGGCAAGAGCAGGGATCGCATTTTGATCCCTGGCACCACCTGTCATGCCAACCCCACCCCCAGGAATTGGCAGGGCAAGATGTTACAAGTTCATCTTAGATACCCATTTTTGGATTAGGTCTTTCAATTGGCGGGGGGGGGGGCTGATTTTTTTTCTTTTTTGGTGGCCTGCTCAGCCTGCCCTGGGGACAGGGTTGGTGTGTCATGTGGTGCTGCCTTTTGAACCACAGTCTTGTGTTTTGCCTAAGGTTACCTAAGCAGCTGCTTTAGACCACTGAGCTATCTCGCCAGCCCTTTTTTTTTTTTTTTCGATAAAAAAATCTTTATATGTTCTACATAGAAGGCCTTGATTGGAGGGACAGTTAGCTATAATTATTTCCCCCATATTTGTGGATTTTCTTTTCATTTTGCTGGAGATTTGCTTTGAAGTGCAAAAACTTTTCAAAAAGATGAGATCCCAGTTGTTGATTCTTTGAAGTAGTTCCCATGCAGTTTGGTTTTTGTTCATGAACTCTCTGCCTACCTCTATGTTTTTAAGATTTCTACCTACATTTTCCTCCAGAAGACTTAGTATTTCTGTTGTAATGTTTAATTCTTCGATCTACTTTGACTATAGATGTGTGCATGGTGACAGGTATGTGTCTGGTGTTGACTTTGTGTCCTGCTACTTTGCTGAATTTGGTGATTAAATTTACAAAACTCTTGGTGGAGGTTTTGGAGTCCTCTATGCAGAGTATCATGCCATCTGCAAATAATGACAATTTCACTTCTTTTCCAATCTTTACTCCTTTTCTTTCTCTCCTCTAATTGTTCTGGCTAATTCTTACAGAACTATATTGGATAGGAGTGGAGACAGAAGACATCGTTGTCTTGTTCCTGATTTTAAAGTGAAGGCCCTCAGTCTTTGCTCAGTTGGGATAATGTTTGCTATTGGTTTCTCATAGATGGCTGAACTATGACAAAAAAGGTGGTATTTTAAATATCGCCTCTGTCTTGACCGTCGGGGCTCATAAGATCAGAAGAAACAACAGATACTCAAGTGCTTAGTCCTTGGGTCCCACACTGAGTGAGAAAGTATTGTCTTGGGCCTCATATTAAATCTGTAATAGAGCCCGTGTATATAGTAACAAACTTCGTTTACTTTCAGATCTGCTTTATTAAAACTGATCTGTGACCAGCCCTCGTGCTGCAGGCTGGACATGCCTGGTCTCCTCACCTTTAGTCCCATGGCTAAGGCAGGACCTGATCTCCATACTGACTGCAAACCCTGGGCAGGCTAACTGGCTACCTCTCTGGGCCTGTGTTTCTCCAAGTGTAAAATGAGCTGATACTGTCCTGGTCTCCTGGGATTGCGGTGCAGGTTAAACTGCATGGTTTTCATGGCACTCAGAGCAGCGTCCAATAAGTAGATTATTTATCCTAATAAATATTACCTATCTTTATTGCTATCTTTTTATTACTATCTTATAACTCATTTATAAAGAATCAAGAACCATGCATAATGTGTGTGTGTGTGTGTGTGCATGTGCACACACGTGCATGTGTGTGTGTATAGCATAGCAAATATTGTTTTGTGTAATTGTATCTTCTTTTCAGCTGGAGCCAGTGAAAAGTGGTGAAAAAGAAGAGGGGAATTTTATTTATGCATATATTTATTGGACTTTAGCTACCCACTAAAAGCATTTTAAAGGGATGTTTAAGTACACATATATATAATATATACTATATATAATGCCTATGTATGTATATATCACATATACATATTGTGTATATACATATATATATATCAGTCTTTCAGAATGATCAAGGCCATTCACACACATGCACAAGCATACACACACACACACACACACACACACACACACACACACACACACAGCAGTGTTTTAGAATTTCTCCCATGTTCTTTAATAGCTATGTTAGGGAAGGATCAGTGGCAGAAGATTCCAGGGGTGTCTGAGGGAAGGTGAGAAGGTAGGAGACCTCTGTCGCCTCATCCAGCTTGCACCCTGATGGTTGTGATTAGAACTATGATTCCATGGAGTCTTTCCCCAAGAGGTTTGCGCTGGCCATCAGCCCCGAAAAGCCATTCTTGTTACGTTACTTTCTTTCTTTTCCTTCCTTGACTCTAGTTCATGCATTATAAATTTGAGAGTAACAATTCCTATCCTAAAGGCAATAGCTATCACTGTCCGGACGTCGTTAGTTGCTAGCCGCGGCTCTGATCTGCCAAGTTCTCTCTTGACCTCCAGATCTGACTGTGTTTCCACCCCCACTGTCAGCCTGCCTGGCTCACTTCTCCCTGTCAACCAGAGAACTTCCTAGCTATGCCCCATTTTGGGTTGGCACGTCCCTCCTCTGCACCCCTACAGGGGCATACCCCAGCCCATCGAGCACTTGTCACATGATATGGACATTGGCCTTCTCCTAGCAGTCTCTGTCATGAGTCTGCCCAGCCTGGCTCACTTTTAAGGGCCTTTTGTCCAGCTCAATGCTTAGTCTATAAATGGCACTCATAAACATCAGCTCCTCGGGATGTTTTATTCATAATTATATTCATTGTTGTACAACCACATTGCAGTCAGTAATTGCAGGTATGATGGTAGTCTTGAAAGAGGAGAAAGGGTCTGAAGAGTTTCTGTCACCAAGTGATGTTGAACCCAGCATGACGGCGTTGATATACAGTGCATTCTTCCTGTGACTGTGATAATACCAGTTCTGGATTGGACATAAAGTGTCCCCAAATTGTCCTGAATGTGGATGGCAACTGGACCATGTCCTTGGCATCTCCCTTCTCTCACTGCGTCCTGGTTGTCAAGGGTTGAAGAACTTTCCCCTACTGGGCCCTCCCACCACATCCCCTTTCAGCCTTGGAGCCAGCCCACTATGGCTGAAGCATCAGCCAAAATAAACCTCTCTTCCATTAAGCTGTAGGTGTTGGGTGTTGGGCACCAGCAACGCGAAAGTAGCTAAGACACGGGCCTGTGCACTTCCGGACCTTTCGATGCTTTCTTAGAGTGTACTGGTTGCACGAAAGAAAGCCACTTAGCACAGAACAGTGCACCACGTCAGGCTGACAACGATCTCTTAGAGTCCGTGTTTCCCACGTCTCTTGACTCCACGTGGTGTGGTAACTTAGGGCATCTGCGCCTGCAGTTTCACCGTACGATGTGTGCACATTGATGCAACCACCAGCACTGGGCTTCTCAGGGGGTAGCCTCTCTGTTAAGCAATGCGTAGATGTATTCAAAGCACTTTCGCATGCAGCTGAGAAGGGTTATTACGGAGATACAAGTGCCATAACAGATGCAAAAGCATCTTGGAATACTAACAGCGCCGTGGAAAGAATATATATTAAAACACAAACTAGGCCTTTTGCAGAAGCCTCCGTGATGTGTAGAAAGGAAAAGAGAATGTCATTGCATTTCCCCCCGCCAATGGTGCAGGTGTCCCCTAGAATGCCAGTGTGTGGCATCTACTGAGCAGTGCGGGGACCATGCTGCATGGAGAAAACAAAGGTGGTGATAGCAGGGAGAATCTGGACACTAATGGTTGGAGGAGGAAGTGAGAGCCTGAGACACAGAGGGCCTGTCTGAGGCATCTGAGAGTTCAAAGAAGACAGCACTCTGTGCCACCGGAGGAACCAAGGAGGGCATGGAGGAGGTGCCTGGAGGGGCCCGTAGGAGCTGGGCAGGTCTTGCTGGGTGTTGAGTGTAACAGGGGAGAGGACGCGGGGACCTCACAGTGGCTGAGTCAATCAGAGCCTCTCAGGGACCAAGGTTCAGGAAGACCGGGCAAGCAGATGGTATGAGCTGGGTCAGGCCAGCACCGGAGGTATCAGGAAGGCCACAGCCACCCCTGTAATAGCCTAAGGAAGGACTGAGAGCACCCCATGCACAGAGGAAAGGGATGAAAGAAGCACACCTTGCAGAGGACCAGATGGCTGTGCTTGGAGGTAGGCACAACAGCAGAGATCGTGAGGTCTCAGCCAACAAAGCAAGGACCCTGACTGCGAGGATGTCCTGGCTCAGGGACACGCTCCCAGGTCGCTGCTGAGTTCTGCAGCGGGGCATTCGCAGGCAGCAGATCTGGCTCAACAGATCAGCACTTGATTGAGACCCGAGGAGGAAGCTGTCATTTTTATGCTTGGCTAGGCAATTGCTTCCCTCTGAAATGTCCTAGAGGAAAGACTCACACTCCAGGGTGGTCCTACGCTGCCTTTCCTCTGTAATCAGCAGCTGTATCTCTTAGGTTGGGCAGGTGATGGAGGGCCTATGTCTCCCTCCCAGAAGTAAAAAAAAAAAACAAAAAACAACTGACTGCAATATTTGACAACCTGCTGAGCCCCTCCCCGCAATCCAAGAAGGATGAAAATCCACAGCCATGCAGGTTATTTGAATGCATTTCCAAGTCAAGTGCTTTGATTTCAGGTGCTGGCTTAGGGTGAGCCAATCAGAGCAACAAGCAAGCCAAAGCTCCTGACTTTTCTGTTTATTATCTGTTTGCATTTGGAATGGCACGTAACACCTTCAGGGCCAAAGAGTGTATTTGGGGATGTTAGATCTAGCCAAAGCAGATGAAGCTTTTTCCCCATGGAGTGCTGGAAGGAGCTGGAGAACCTTGTCTCTGTTTTAGTTCTTTACTGGAAACTGTTATGCTTGATCTACATGATGCTGGGATTCTTTGGTCTAATCCCATTATACCATGCAAGCAAAAAGCATAATCAGCCAAAGAGGTAGAGCTATGGCAGCCATCCTTTCCCAGAGAAATCAAACTGTCACTTATTTAAAAGCTTACTATGTTCCAGGCAGGTTGCGGGCGCTGGCTGTGGATGTAAGAAACAGAGCAGGAGCGAGACCGGAAATTAACAAGGAAATGTCAGTGACTGACGAGTGCCACAGTGGAAATAAAACAGAGTGAAAGGACAGTGGCAGGAAGCTGTTAGGGAGTGGCTGGTCAGAGCGAGCTTCTTGGTGGGGTGACAGCACCGGGAAAGGAATGACACGGTGGGGCCGGCTTTACAGCAAACCTTGGAGTGGCACCCCCACGCAGCATGTGCAGCAAGTATGATGGGCGTGCTCCCGGACAACAAGGAAGCCAGTGTGCAGTGCGAGAGAGCGAACAGCCCCAGAGAGCAGACAGCAGGCAGGGTAGGGGAGGGGGCGGCCAGGCCACCTGGGAGGACTTTGCATGTGATTCTTTGCCTAGAGTTTAAACTAGAGAATGTCTCCATGTACTTCACTGTGTCAAAGGCTGACTCTGATGACTGCGTGGGCCGGAGGCTCAGGGAGCCAGAGAAAGACTCAAGATGGCAATTGCAGGTCAAAGAGGAGACTGACATGATTCGGGGTATGTAAGCCAGCCAGCTCTCCTGTCTGGTGCAAAGTGCCTGACACCCACGGCTTAAAAGGGGAGAGGTCCAGTATGGCTCACAGTCTCCAGGAATTCATTCCGTGTTTACCTGGCTCCAAGATGAGAGCATCGTAGAGTGGAGAAACAAAGGGCTCAGTGCATGGGGACCCAGAGGCAGAGCAGGGGAACAGTACCAGAGAGGAAGGGATGGATGGGGGACCAAAAACAGACCCCAAGGCTGTACCTCAAGGACCCATCCAAACCCACAAGGAGTAGGTTTTCCTGATCTCTGAGACCTTTCTTAATCCACTGAAGCTGGTGCATCAGGATTAAAATTCTTAGTCATGAACTGTTAAAGGAATGCTGGCGATGGATTGGATGTGGGGAAGGAAGGAGAGGAGTGAAAGATAAGCCCTCGGGTGTGCAGCATGAGCACCCTATAATATCAAATTGATTTAGATTCAGTTCTTAGCCCTTCTGCACAGCCAGGTCTGACCTTCTTCTGGCCACCTAGCTCCCTGTGCTTCTCTGTGAGGTAATGGCGTTGGCTGGGTCACACAACCAAGGTGTCTCCCTACCTGGCCCAGGTTTGTAGGAAGACAAAGTGTGAACAGTTCTCCTTCCATAGAGCTTGCTTCCCAACAGTTCAAGAGTCGCTTCCCTCCTCTGTCTATATTATTTACGGCCAATCTTTCAGTCCAGGGGATGCTTTTGGAATGACAAACCGGCAGCATCTAAAACACATACAGACAGAGTTCAGAGCATCCTGCGTGTGATGAGGTCTTCTCCTTTCTGTCCCCTCCCCTCTCACCCCTTTTTCAGTACTAGGAATTGAACCAAGGACCTTCATTTTTTTAACTCTTTATTTTGAGGTGTGATCTTACCGTTACCTGGGTTGAACTCAGATTTGCAACCTTCTGCTTCGGCCTCCCAGAGATCTGGGATTATAGGTACATGACACCACATGCAGCTGCCATTTCCTTCATCGTTCTTTTTCAGGCCTATAACACTTTTAGAATCTCCAGAACAGATTGTGATGTAGGAAAAGAGTGTGGTGAGAGTCTTTGGTTTGTATTTCTGGCCTAAGCATTATAACTTATACTGTGTTGCAATTCACACAGGGTGCTTCCTGATAAGATCACTTTCATTCATGCTATGGACATATAAACTGAGTTCATGTACCTCACACTTTGCAGGAAGAACGAGCAAGTCGTCTTGTCCTAGACACACAGATAGTCACCTTAGAGCTGAGGTGAGAGAACAGGCCATACGAACAGGACAGGGAGGTTTCCTTGACTGTCACACACGTGCTTAGAGTCACTGGCAGGTCACCCGGCTATGCTCTGTGCCCAGTGCCACCCCTGCACCCGCAGGCTGCTTTTCATCTCAAGGGGAAAAGGAACTTACCCTGCTCGCCCCAGTACGGGAGGTTCTGTGTCTGCATCCAAAGTCAATAGAATCTCTGGGTGTAAGGTAGCGTATGAACACAGGCTTCCTTCGTCGTCATCGTCGTCATCATCGTCATCATCATCATCACTATTTTTTACATAAATTGGGTTTTATTATTCAAGGTCCTTGGAAAAGGATAAAAATAGAAATGTATGAAAATACCCTGAGCTCCTTCCTTTGGAAGGCCTTTTTCTCCTTGTTAAGTTGTTCAGCTAATTAAAAGAAAATGAACCATCTCCCTAGAGTCTACTCTTTCTAAAAATGCTTCTGGAAGCTGAATTGCCTAAGTGATCTGTCTATAAAGCCAGCAGTCAGACTTCTGCCAAGGGTGAGCCCAAAGCACTCTTTTTTTCTTGCCATCTCCCCAGAATCACTTTTCTGAGTAGCGCCTTGGGAAGCTGGCCTAGGGTAAGAGTACTTCTGGTCTGCATCACTTCTTTTTATCCTCACTGTCCTCTGCCTGGGGTATTATGAGCATATCTGGACCCCTTAGCTAGATTTCAGTGTGGCCGCCTCCATGCATGGGCTTTCCACCCCCTACCCTCCCAAGAGTGCCAGGACACAGTCAGGGTGGCTGGCCTGGTGCTTCATAAACATAAATTCAAAGATCAGAAAGAAGGTAACAGTTGTTTGTCAACATAACAGATCCTTGACTTGGAGATTGATTATTTTGTAAGTAGTCATTGACCAGTTAATTTGAAAGAAGTGAGTTTTTAAAAGAACAACTTCATCAGACATAATAGTAGATTGTGATCTGAATTTGCTCAGCAGGAATATTTACACCATGGATATGTCCTATAATTTCTGAACTAAACTACAGTCAAAGTGGATCATATAAAAAAAGAGTAGTGAGAGAGTCTTGGCCTTAAATATCCAGTCTAAGTATCAGAGCTTGTACTTTGTTGCAATTTAAACAGGTTGCTCAAGTCTTGGGTGATTTAAACATTGAAACAGGAACACTAAATCTCCTGGAGGAAAACATAGGTAGAAATCTTAGACACTGGGGCAGGTAGGGAGTTTGTGCACAAAAACAAAACTGCATGGGAAATACTTAAAAGAATCAACAACTGGGATCTGATCTTGTTAAAAAGTTTCTGCACTTCAAAGGAAATTACCAACAGAGTAAGAAGAAAACCCACGAAATGGGAAAAATTATAACCCATTGTCCTTCTGAAAAAGGCCGTCTATGTAGAACATATAAAGAATTTTAAAAATCAGGCCCACCCCCCAAATTCAAAGACCCAATCCAAAAATGGTTGTCTGAGATGAATATACACTTCTCAGATGAAGAAATACAAATGACAAATAAATATATGAAAAAATGTCTCACATCCTTTCAGGAAGATGATAGGAAAAGCTTACTGCTCAGGAGTGGCTGGGTCCATGATCCAGAGCTCGGGTCTGCTTGTTTTCATCTAAGTTTTGTAGATGGGAGTGATCTCAGGGTCAGAAATCTGAGTAAATTCTTTCCTCCTCAGTGCACGCCAGTCCTGTCAGTACATGAAAGACCCCTGCTGACTTCCTTCATTGATTTTCTTTATCTGCCTCCTCATGCCTCATTTCCATCCTACCTGCATTTATCCCCACAGCAGTTTTAATGGATGTCCTTGAAAAGAAATATTATTGCTAGCACTAATGGAATTTGTCAAGCTCCTCCCAAGCCCCTCTATATGGATTATGTCCTCTTAGCATCCAAAAAATATGTAAGATCTTTCATTGTCCCCATTTAGCTGATGAAGAAATGAAGGCACTGATACACTAAATAATTTTTCCTGGAACATCCATCTAGTAAATGGCAGAGTTAGCACTCAAATCCAGGCAGCCACATTCAGAGCTTGAGCTCTAATTGTTCTCTATGCGTTGGCCATCCTTAATTTGAAAATCCAGAATCAGTTGTGTTGCAAAGTCTAACACTGCTTGAGAGTTGATATGATGCCACAGCGGGAAATAATTCCACAGCTGCCTGCCTGTGACAGGTCACAGTCAAAACACAGGTGCATTAAAAGCACCATATAAAATTGTCCCCAGGCTGAGTGCATAGTATGTATGTGAAACACAGCTGAATTTTATGTTTAGCCTCTGGCCCTACCCACAGAATATCTCATTATACATATGTAAATATTTCTCCTCAAAAAATCCTGAGCACTAAAATACTCCTAGTCCCAAACATAAAGATAAAGGATACTCAGTGTATTTAAAAGTATAATGTGCTGCTTGTTTGTGATTTTTTTTTTTTTTTTTTTTTTTTTTTTTTTTTTTTTTTTTTTTTTTTTTTTTTTTTTTTTTTTTTTTTTTTTTTTTTGTGGGACCAGGGATTGAACTCAGGCCCTTGCACTTGCCAGGCAAATCCTTATTCCACTGAAGTATCTCCCCAGGCCCCTTGTTTGTGAAAATTTGTCAATGCATTTGAATATTGCCATGCTGATGTAAGTTCTGTTCTATATCTTTGTTTTTGGTTTCTGTGGCATATTCATAATTTTCACCTATTTGCATATTGAGTGTCCTATCACCTTAAATCCATTTTATGTTCCTTTTAACAAGAGACTTGATACTGGCCAACGTGTAAAGGCAAGAGATTTATTTGGTTTACAAATCTGGTGACTGAAAAGTTCAAACATCATGGTGTTGTCATCTGGCTGTGTCCCAGCATGACAGAAAAGGATCTTGACCACATGCAAAAGAGACTGGGGAGGTACCAGGCTCTCTCTGTGTCACCCTTGTCTCACAGGAACTAATCCAGGTGCAAACACGTGATGGGCTCCTGACAGATGCTGCCATGAGCAAATTAATAACATTCCCCTAGGCCTAAGGGGATACCTCCCTTCACTCTTACCACAGTGGGAACCGAGCCCACCCCGTGAGCCCTTGGAGGACAAAGCATGCCCAAAACATCTTACCCATCTTATTATCTAGGGACTTTATCCAGTGTAGAGGTCTCCACTGCTGCCTTTCAGTCTTCCAGTCATCCTAGTTCACTTCTTTGCTGAAGAGAAGTCCTCAATACTGATACCATTATTTCTTTCTTTATTTGGAATTTTGTAGAAGTAATTACTCTTGACATCTGCTTTTAGATATAATGGAGTAATGCCTATAAGCCTAAATCTCCATGAAGAAGAAGCATAAAATCAAGACAGAGAACAACAAAACAGCTATTTGCAGCTACTGGAAATAACCAAGGCAACTAACAGTGGAGGGTTCAAAAACTCAGAGCAAAGGACACTGTAGAGACAGGAAATTTGCTCTAATGAGTACAAAGGCAGAAGAGAAAGGAAAAGCATTGAGATTGTGGTGTTCTCAGGGGATGAGCATACAAAATTAGAACTAATAGCTCACAAGTCCACCTGAACTTGAGGGGCCCATCCACAAAAAAGGACTCCATGTCACTGTACCTCAAAGAACCCAAAAGTCCAAAAGCTATAAATATATGGATTCAAGGCATCTTTGTTTCTAGGTGCTAAAAGAACTTCTAAGAAAGTTATTCAGAGATTTGTGTTCACCTCTCAGTGCTGGGGAGACATAAAACAAGTGGATTCCAAGTCTATGTAGGAGGAGAAAGACCATGGTGACTGTCTCAGGCTTTCAGTTGAGACCTAGAGAGGTTAAGACTTTGTAGCGAGGAAAACTGCAGATGAACAAGAGACTAAGCCATGATTATCCTGTGTGCTATCTGCCTGGCACTGCAGGATTAAACCCTCTGTGCATCCAAAGTTCTTAAGGGTGCCCAAAGCCTGGGGTCAAAAGACCAAACTCAGTCAGAACTATAGACAATGAACTAGGCCTGTGAACTGAGCTAGATCTGAATCTCTAGAAGCACGTTTTAAAGCAACCATGATGGATATATTTAGGAAGATCAATGAAAGTAGAAAACTTCCCATCCCATCTCCACATAGTCCAGCTCCCTGCTTCCCTTTGTTACGGCTTATTCCATGGCTTCTCTCACCGGCAACTCCAAAACTTCAAGTTGTAAATGGTGGATACCTTGTCCTAGTAAGAAAGGGACTAAGATATCTACCTCTGATCTTTTATATGGCCTTTACATTACTGAAACTTTGGGTTTCTACTGTAAGAAATATTTAAACTTCTACATCTGATTTATTTCATTTGCACTATGGTCTCAAATCATGAGGAAAATGTAGGGAAAGAGGAAAACAGTGGGGAGAGTTTGACAAGAAACAAAAAGGACCGAGGTGCGGAATGTACCAATTCCTCAAGATGAATGTTTTTATTTTGTATCATAAACATATCCTTGTTTAAAAAAGAAAAGGAAAGGAAGGAAATGGAAAAATGTACTCAAGGCTTGGGAATCTTTTCAGTAAAGAAAAATTCAAATGGACTCTGGAAATGAAAAACACAGTCGGAGTAATCAATAATTCAATATGTTTGGCAGTGAGTCAGATACTGCAGAGGGCAGAATAAGCCAACTACAAGAAAAATGAGAGAAAATGTTCAAATTAAAGCCAGAGAAAAATGATGAGAAGTACTAAAAGGCATAATAAAAAAGTTTATAACAGTAGAGCTGGAGCACCAGAAGGGGACTTGAGAACGACCGACTTGAGCAGATGTAGGACTTGAAGAGCCACTGATTGAAGACTTTCCTAAGCTGATGAAAGATAGCGAGACAGATTCATGAGGCTCTAGCAATCTCAATTAGAATAGATGCAGACACAATCGCACCTGAGAACATCATTGTAAAAATAGCAAAACTAAAGTCAAAGAAATCTTCAGAGTAATCAGAGGGGGAAAAATAGATACATTGTCTTTACAGAATCTATGGTGACTGAACGCTGACTTCCATGGAAATGTAAAAGTTAGAAGATGATGCTGGAATATTTAGAGTGTTTGTGAGAACAGACAGTGATGAAATCTATACCTGGAAGATGCACTTTTCTTAGAAATGGAAGCAAAATAACATTTACAGTCTCGAAAATCCCAAGATTTTGTTGTCAGCAGGTCTGAATTAAAAGAAATACTAAATAAGATTTTTTTAATTTTTATTTTTTAAGTTATCTATTTACTTGCTACAGGATCTCACTATGCAGCTCAGACTCAAAGTGATTCTCCTTTCTCAGCCTCCCTAGCACTGGAGTTATAGGCATGAAGTACCAGGGATTGAACCAGAGTCCTTGAGCTTGTTAGGCAGGTGGTTAGACTGCCAAGCTCTCTCCTCACTCTAAAGAGAATTCTTTGGGCTGGTCAAAAATGATACCATGGGAGCCCAGTGGGATGTCTCAGTGGTCTAAAGCGCCTGCTTGGGAAAGCTTGGGCGGCTTCAGGGACTGCGGTTCGATCCCCGGCACCACATGCTGTGCCAGCCCTGCCCTCGGGGTGGGCTGAGCCAGCCATAAAAATGAGTGAATAAAGAAACAAAGGTTCTGAAACAAGAAAAAATAAATAAATAAAATTAAAAAAAAAATGATACCAGATGGATTAGGGAGGTAGGTGAATAAATGTAATTGATATTAAATGCTCAGAATAATTGGTAAAATATTAAGGAGCTTCAAATACCTGTGATTAACAGCAGGCAACTGTAATACCAAAAGTATAGGTGATCAACTGGTTTAGAGTATTGTGAAGCCTTGGATTTTCTCAGAAGTATTGAGGATAGTAGACTGGTATTCTACAAAACGTCTGTATTTTTATATTTAGTGTCCCTCTTTTGTAAGTAGTGTAATATTAGAGTTTGATTTTTTGGAATCTGAAAAATGTTTTCCTTTTTTTTTTTTTTTGGCCAATCACAGAAATCAAATACAGGAGTGCTCATCCACTGACCTATATCCCAACCACTTTTGCTTTATTTTTTAATATTGAGACAAGGTCTCACTAAGTTGCCTCTCAACCCTAAGAAAATGCAAGGGAGGGCCCAGCGGGATGGCTCAGTGATCTAAAGCGCCTGCTTGGGAAAGCTTGGGTGCCTTCAGGGACCACGGTTCTACCCCCAGCACCACATGCTGCGCCAGCCCTGCCCTCGGGGCGGGCTGAGCCGGCCATAAAAATGAGTGAATAAACAAAGGTTCTGAAACAAGAAAAATAAATAAATAAAATTTAAAAATTCTTAAAAAAGAAAGAAAATGCATGGGATTTACATACTTTAACTTCATTGATTGCCTTTCCTTTGCAATCAATCTAAATGGAATTATGCTATTCAGAGAACAAAAAAGGTGAGATATGTGGTAGACATGTTTATTAATTCAGAATTATCTTTTATACTTCAAAGACAGAATTTGAAAACCATATGAAATGAACAAAGTATATTTAAGCCCAAACGTGTTATTAATTATATTAGCTTCAATGGATAAAGTATTCTCCTTTGTAAAACATTTTAGCTGGTCATGGTAACACATACCTGTAATCCTAGCACTGAGGAAAATGGTAGCAAGAGGACTGATTATAAGTTCAAGTCCTGCCTGGGAAACTTGTCAAGACTCTCTCAAAATTTTCAAACAAAATAAAAAGTTCTAGGGGTGTAACTTGGTAATAGAACGTACCTGAGTTTGATCCCCAGTTCCCATCCCCCCCAAAAAAAGATAAAGGCTTTCTGACTGAAAATAAATACAAATCTTACATTTGTCTGATTATAAGAGATAGTCATTAAATATAAATGCATAAGAATTTTAAGTATAGAGACAAAAATATAAATCCTCAGAAAATCTAAGCTAAAAGGAGTGTAACTATAGCAAATTAAAATAAAACTTAAGACATTACTAGCAATGCATGGCCCCACTCAACGGCAGGATGGAGTAGTCTTAAACTATGTGTAACTAATAGCATAGTTTAGGGATGCACAAAATAAAACTGATTCAATTAAAAGGAGAAACAAATAGATCCACAGTTACATTTCTAAAGTTTAAAAATATTTTTCAGTGCTATGGTTTGTGTCTACATGTCCCCCTCATGCAGTCATGGGGCAGGGACTTCTAGAGTTTGGGATTAACTCATGATCCACTGGGATTATGGGTGATCCAAGGATGAAATTATGGATCTGAGTACTGCTGGGATAATGGATGTGGCCTGAGGTGGATAGTCTGAGGCCAAGAACCTGAATGTAACATGAGACAGAGGAACAGATTTTCTCTGTTGCTGTTGCTGCTGTTCTGCTGCCATGAACTGCTGCTCTCTGCCATGTGCCAGTCTGCCTTAGAGCCAGCCGAGTAGCGACTGAAATCTCCAGTAACTGTGAGCTAAATAAACCTTTCCTTCCTTCATTTTGGGTGTTAGGTGTGTGTCCCAGCAACGAGAGAAGAGTAACTGAGACATTCAGTAAATAGTTGATTAAGCAAACATTTGAGAGTAAAGGTCTAAGGACCTTAAGCATCTTGAACAACGAATGTCTTGGAGACCCTATAAAGAACATTGTATCCAGCAATTGCAGAACGTGCATTGTTCAGATGCATACAGGGCATTTTCCAAGAGAGACCGTGCATTGTGCAATAAGTCCAGGTTCAACAAATGCCAAGAGCGAAACAACAAATGCAAGGTATCTGACCACAGTGGAATGAAGGCAGGCAAGAAGGAGCAAAGAAGAAATTTCGAAGCCCACAATACGCTCCTAAAGATACCACGAGCCAGGAAAAGACCACAACAGAACTGAATACATTTGGAGCTGAATGAAAATGTAAATATACAAAAACTGATGAAACCCACATATTTAAAAGCTCTTTGCAGTTCCCCTTCTGCAAGTTGTAGTGAGTATATATATATTTCTTTTGCTTATTGTTCTTATAAGTTTGTAGCTTTTAAGATATTAAGTAAATTAGTCCTTTCATTTTTATGTAATTTAATATGCAATTGTTTCCCTGGCATGGCAGTTGGCAAATGACTTTTGAAGAACACTTTATGTATGTATGTATGTATGTATGTATGTATGTATGTATGCATTTTATGTATGTATGTGATGTATGTATTTGGTACAGGATCTTGCTATGCAGCTTGAACTCATAGTGAGCCTTCTGTCTTCAGCCTCCCCAGCGCTGGGATTACAGGAGTGTGCCACCATGCTAAGACTTGGTTGCTGGCTCACGATGCCCATAGGTGGGGCCGGCACGGCATGCAGTACTGAGAATTGAACCCTGGTTGCTGCACTTCCCTAAGCAGGTGCTTAGTCCACTGAGCTATCTCATCAGCCCTAAAATTTGATTAAAAACATTTGTGTAATCAAGTCTGTATGGATTTTTCCCTTATAGCTTTGAACTTTGTGTTGTTGGAAAGCTATCCCTTCCTTCTGTTTTCTAGTGATTTTTTTTTACATTTAAATATGCAATTTAAATGAAATTTAAGTGGAATTTATGCTAGGATGTAATGTAAAAAGTAGATTCCATATCTTTTTCTCCAGATGTCCAATTTTTTTTTTATAGCATTACCATTCCTGTATTGATGGGGCATAAGAGTGGTTTCCAGACTTTTGTCATTACAAACTCTTTGACACAATTAGTTTTGTAGTATTGTCTTGTATGTGTATACATCTGGATCATTCACTTGTCAAGGTTGGTTTCTGGGACAGTGATTATGTACATTTGTAATGTAAAATCCAGACTTCCTCTTGATAAACCGTACGATTCTCGGTCTGGCAATATCTCAGGCTGGGTGCAGGGAAGCAACTGACAGCCCATTGGACTTGCCTTTGCAGCTGGAACTTCCCCTGTAGGGCTCAGCTTATTATTTCTGGGAGGATGAACCGTTATGGGTAAAGCACTTTAGCTTCTTAGTTGGCCTGGTCATGGAGCCTGTTGCGGTTCTGGCTGCTCTCTGTCTTCTAGAAGCGGCTGGCCACTGGGATGCATAGCTGTCACTAGGGTGGGTGTTGTAAGAGCCAATCAAAGACAGCCAAGTGCTCTATCTCTGTACTTCTCCTTCACAATCCCATAGCAAATTCCCTCCTTGAGCTCTTGGAGCCTTACGTTTTTGGAGTGATCCTGATCAGTGCCCATCAATGTAAATAAATCTACCTCCAAATCCTGGGTGCCACTGTGGTGTTCCTTTTTGCCCTTGCATTGGGATGGTGGGCCATTAGGTGAGGCAGCTGGGTGTGAGTACCAATTCCATATCCAGTGCTTCCGAGCAGTGAGACTTAGGAAAGTGACCTCCTTCTGTTGCCTCGATTTCTTGATTAAGAAAATGTTACCTAGACAACTATCATGTTTACACATTGTGTTCTGTTACCTTGGTCCGTGGTCATTGTAGTAGCCTTAGACATTAGTATCACCTCTAGTAAACATGGGATAGATAGTATCTGGTATCACAAAAAATTGCCTAATCTAATTAGTTCCTCATCTCATTTGTCTATCATTTAATAGCAAGAATCTTAAAAAGTTACTCTGTTATTAGTCTTTGGTGTGCCCTTTGCACTGTTTGGTTTCCTTCTGATATTCCACTTTAGTCATTCATTTGTGTATTAAGTCATCCTGAAAGAACTGAGGAAGCACTGCTGTTGGTGCCTCATTGTCTTGTAAGGCTTGTGCCATCCTGCTGTGACCTCAATCTACCCGTTTTCTGTGGATCTGTATGTCCTGGTCCATACTTGTGGTCCTTCTCTGGGTTCTTTGTTCCCATTTCCGGCAGATTCCCACACACTAGGGTTTGCATGTGCTTGACTGGGACACCTCTGAGAAGCCCCAGTATGAGTGATTGAATATTAGGCCTTAAATTTAGACTGTACTCACAAACTCATGGAGTTTTAGAATCCCAAAATTTTAAAGAAAGGGCTTCGGGAAGATGATTGAATGATGCATTATGGGGGCAAGGTAGTCGTCAGTGGATTAGTCACTGGAGCATATAGCTGGATGTGCTGTTTGTAAGTGGGGACTTTTGGAAGTTGGTCCATGGGACTCCATCTGGAAGGGTGGATTCTTGTCTCAACTCCTCCTTTCTCTCTGTACTGCCCGGCTGTGATGGGCAGAGTAGCTTGTTTTTCCATTGTGCTGTTTCTTCTTGGAGCTGGAGTACCATGGACTAAACCGTCTCAGTCTGTGAGCCAAAACAAACCTCTCTGGATATGTCAAATGTTATGTCTCTGCTGAGAAAAGCTATTACATCCTCCTAATGGAAACCTTTTAGAAGCCCCAATAAGTAGCTCTTAACTGATCCTTGCCCTTCTCATTATTGACTTTTCTTTGTTCATTTATTTACCAAATACATATAAAACATTTTCTGTCCTTCCGGTACTGTATTCATTCATTCTGAATATAGCGCAAAATTAGTAACAATATCCCCATATTCATTCCACATCTTTTTCCATCTCATTCTAACTAGGGTTGGGACAACTACTATTCCTCATTTGGAAATTGCAGAATAAAGCTTCCGCGTTCTTGACAGAGAACAGTGAAAAAGTATTCTTAGCCCTATAATTTCAGGGAAGAATGTAATCCCCATCTTTAAGATGCTCCTGATTTTATTTTGTGGGAATATAAGACATTCTTTGTCTAGTGAACTTTTTCTTGTTCTACGGGCTCAACCTCACATATTGCTCAAATTCCCTAACTCCTCTGAGGGATCTCTCTGAGTGATACATAAATTTATGTTGAATAAATATAAACATGGATTAAAAAGTACACTTCTAAAGAAAATGAAATCAGACTGGTGTGGCACAGACTGTATTCTAATTAGGTAGTGACTGATAAAAAATACATAATTACTGTTTGTTCCTTGAAGAAGATGAGGTAAAGAGAAGATGAGACCATAGCCTTTGACTACATGAAGACCTTTCTAGTACAGTGTGGGTTAGGGACCCAAGCTAGGGAACGATTTCAGGAACTAAGAAATAGAGGCAGGGGTGGCATGCCTTGGAGACCAGCAGCACAGCAGGCAAGACTCAAACATGCACTTTGAGTCCTTGTCACAGCCCCACACTTGGCACAGACAGTCGTCCATCCTGGAGCCCAGGGTCCGCATTGATCTCCCACCAGAGCATCCCAGAGACACGGAGAACGGCTCAGACATTACCAGCGGTCCTCCCCATCCTTGTGTGTGCTGCCACAGGAGAGAAGCAAAGCGCTGTGCGTATCTATTTTTAAGCAGCCAGATTTATGCAGTCATGCCTAAGAGGCCCCAAGAAGCTGTTTCTTGTTAGATTAAACCTGTGGTTTGGGGAAACCTTTTTCTAACACAGCAGGTTATGCCATTAAAGCCCTGACATGGTTTTTGGTCATGCAGAGAAGAAATTGCCAGGGTATTATTTTAAGACCATCGCAGCTTCACTTGGCACACCTAGGAGTCCGAACTACACTAATCAGCCAGCACTCCCCCCTCACCTGGGTGTCAACATGAATTGAGTTGAAAAGAAAGGTGTAGTGAGGGGCAGAAGCTGTGGAGTATGCATTGCACCTGCAGAGTGCATGGTGTGGCCCAGGATCCTAAGCTCTGAGCCACCAGGGTGCAACTGCATTTCCTCATTTCTCACAACAAAAGGAGACACAAGGAAAGCATGGTAAAGGAAGAGGGCTCTGCTTCCCTCGCCCATCTGCGGCTGCCCACTGGTGCTCCAGGGGTCTCTCTCCTGTCACTTTTCTTTCTTTCACTCTTACAGGCCATTGCTCTCTACCCATTGCTCTCTTTCCTTCATCCCAGCACTGGTCTAGGAGCAAGTAAAAGAGCTCTATGTTAGTTCATTTTGTTGTTGTTGTTACTATAATAAAATACCTGAAGCTTCGAGTTTGTAAAGAAAAGAGATTTTTGTGGCTCATCATCCTGGAGGCGCAGGGGCATAGTGTTTGCTTCTTCTCAGCTCTGCTGGGGGCCTGTGGTCTCACAGGTGCAGCAGTGCATGTGGGAAGGGTCACAGGTAAAACAGGAAAGAGTAGAGATTCAGGAGTCAGGCTGGCTTGTTTGTGGCAACCTTCTTCTGCATGAACTAACCCTTTCCTGGAGCCCAACATTCACCCTTTCCAAGGGCAATGTCCCCAGAGATGTAACACCTTCCAGTTGGCGCTGCCTGCTAAAGGTTTCAGAACTATTCTCGTACTGCATTAGAAACCAAGTTTCTAAGACCTGAACCCTATGGGAGAAATCAAATCCAAACACGACGAACTCACCTGGCAGATTAATACCAATCTTAGCATGCTTCTACCTTATTTTTCAGTCCAGTTCCTGCCATGGTCATCACTTGGGCCCCACAGCCTTTTCACCTAGTCCAGACCCAGAGACAATAGGTTTACAGTAGTTACCTACCTCGTAACATCACAAGCCCCATAAGGACCAGCAATCTTCTCTGCTCATCATCTAGTCCAGGCTGTAGAATACCCTCACCTCATAGATCCAAGGCAAAACAGTTCTCATCAGATATGATCCTTCTTTAATGACTGAAATTATCTGGGGGTTCCTGAGAGCTACTCGAAACATAGGTTGCAAACTGCTAGACGGGAGCCAAATCTGGTCTGCAGCCTAATTTTACCTGACAAATACAAGTCGACTTCTAAAACTTGGTGACATCATTTTAAAATAGGGTGATTCCATATGAAAACTCAGATTAGCTCCTTTGTAAAAAGTGGGACTGCACTCCCATGTGGTAGCCCCTGACTCAAGCAAAGCTGCTTCGGGACAGGTAGACGCACACTTCCAGTTTCTGTCTCTGTGGATAAACTCCTCGATTCTGCTAAGGTCAGCAATTGCCAATCCTCATGGGAGGCTAGCGTCGTACCTGGTAATGCTCGGTTCCCTTAGCGTCAAGGAACTTGCATTCTTACTGAAAGATCATTTAAGATTTACAGAGAGAAGTTAATTTGAGATCATGAAAACTTATATTAATGCACATTTCACTGAGCTTTTACTCACCGCCTGGTACAAGTAACTCAGAGTGGAATAAGACAAAGTGCCTGCCCATGAAAAGCATGCGATCTGATGGAGAGCGCCTAAGAAAAGCTTCTCTATAGTATGACATATACAGTATCTGAAATTATCAAAACTAGTGGTTGTAAGTGGGGAGAAACTTACCCGAACACCTTCTCATATCTCTTTTGGGTGTGTTGTGTACTTACTGCTTTAGACCAAAGATTGCAGGTTATGTGTATTCTGTTGAGAAATTTAGATGGCTCACAGTATTGTTGGAAAGGCTTGGCTTCCAGGAACCGGTCTCCAGGTCACACTGTGCTTCTGGGCCTGGAACGAAGCTATCTTTTCTGATCTAATAGAGATACTGTAGGTAGTTGCAATCTTGGTTGTTATTTTTCAGTTTGGGTTTTTTTGTGCTCTTTAAAATAAAATTCGAAAAAACTCAACAGATGATTTGCAGAATCCAGAGGTGAGCACCCCAAGTGCCAGCTCCGTGGTCCCACAGTGGTGCTCTGACTTACACCAACAAATTTCGTGGCTATTGCTTTGGTTTTCTCCTCAGGGTCCTACTTCCAAATCAGCACTTCATATAAGCAGAACACTGGGAAAGATAACAACAGCAGCAATCCGATTCAAAGGGATAAGAGCAAAGCGATATATGTATATATGTATATATGATAGCAAGTCCCAGATCCAAGAAGCTCAGGGAACCCTGAAGCAGAATGGATCCAATGAGGAGATAGAAACCACACAGTGACTTAGGTAGGGGAAGTTTAATGTTATTAATAACTAATAACAATTAGTTATGGTCAAGATAAAAAGAATGTAACATACAAGGAAACTCTGGTGTGTGAATCTGAGGAGAAAAACCTAAAAATCTAAAGCAGATCTGAACATAGAAGGAGCCTGGTCCTCTTTTGAGATGGAACATTCTGGCCACTAGAAAGAAGAAAAAATTCACTCATCTGGCCATGAGACTGGAGTTGTTAGGCAAATGATAGGCCATGTTTTAAAGTGCAGGCTGGAGGATAGCAGAGGAAGAGTGCAGACACCACAGGGACCGAAGGCCTTTGGGGCCCAAAGGACATGCTTCGGGGCTGGGAGACTTTTAGGAGGAGTGACTTTTGAGTGACCATCAGGAACACACGCAGCCCCGTGTAAGCTGCAGGGCATTGGCAGGGGACTGCCTGGGGAGTCCAGGAAGGCACCTTCATGCCTGATAGGGTTGGCTGCTGTGTAGAGAAGCCTGCAGAAAGGGTGATGCCAAACAGAAGCTTCGAGGTCATGCAGTGACCCTGAATTCTAGTGGGGGAGGGGCTAAGGGGGCAGTTCTAGCCTATAACCCCATACCTCACCACTGACCCCTCCTGGATCTTATGGGAATTACAGAAAACCTCTTCCAGTATATGTAAAAGCGTATGCTGGAGGGTGCATTTGGAGCTGAGCTGCAGTATATGGCTAGGAACACAAGGCTCAAACAGGATGTACACCCAACACAAATGCCTGTCACTTATGTACACCCTAAATACATCACTCAAAAGGTGAGACCCACAACAGACATCCAGACCTCTGCAGATGAAAACACAATGAAGTGATGGTTCAAATGCTCATGGAAAAACCAATCTCTCAGTCCAGAATTCTATGTCCAAGGAAAAATTAAAAGCAAAAATATATATATATATTTTTCCAGAGACAAGCTCCCTTTCCCTAGGAAGACACAATGGCCTTGAAAACTTATTCCCAGTAAACTTGTAAAGGAAATGATAAAGGACATTCTCAAAACAGAACAAATCTGATATAAGAGAAATTTGTATGTACACAAGCAAATGAGAACTTTTCAAAAATAGTGAATGGGGGGGTCAACTAAATTTATTTTACTTTTGTCTTTCTTCTCTCCTCCTCCTCCTCCTTCTTCTTCTGGCACCCAGGACTGAACTTGGTACCTTACACTTTTTCAGGCAGGCACTTATGCTGCTGAGCCATATACCTGGCTATTTTACTTTATAAACATATTTTAAATAACCCTTGAAAGCAGTAATAGTTGTAAGGCATTATGTGTTGAAGCACACATAGAATCATATTGTAATATGTATATTATGAATATACTCATTGTGTTCCAAATGAATAAAGAAAATTTATAAAAAATATATGACAACAATGGGACAAAAGCTGAGGGAGACAAAAAGGGAAAATAGTCTTCAGGGCCCGGCAGGATGGCTTAGTGGTCTAAAGCACCTGCAGGCAGCTGCAGAGACCATGGTTCGATCCCTGGCACCACATGCTGCGCCAGCCCTGCCCTGGGGGAGGGGCGGGCTGAGCCAGCCATAAAAATGAGTGAATAAACAAAGGTTCTGAAACAAGGGAAAAAAATAAATAAATAAAATAAAAATAAAAAAAAATACAGTCTCCAAATTTATGTGTATACAGCGTAGTCACACTGCCAAATACCCTAGGTAAAGAGAAATCATGAAGGCAGAAAGAAGTTTGTGTAGAAAAACAAAATAGAGATATTTAAAAGCAAACAATTGGAAACCCATACACAAATAGTTGCTTTACTTGAGATCATATTTAGCATAGGCAGGAAGATGCCCATCGGTAAATTCACGGGTATTGGACATGTTCTGGTTGTGACGATGGTAATGGGTTTAGAGTTGTTTGGTAGTGATTGACAAATACTAAACATATATGCATATATGTATATATATATATATATATATATATATATATATATAATCTTTGTGTATATGATAATAAACTATTTAATGTCATACTTCTGACCAAGAAAATATATTCTGCATCTTGAACACATCTGCAGAAGAGAGGGGGCGGGTTCAACACGCATTTGGAAAAGACCTGAATCCCAGTCCTCAGCTACATGCCTCTGGGCACAGAGCCATCAAAAGGCAATGCTAACACAGGTGACTTTTCAAAACTCAAGTGCCCAGGAGGCTGAAGGGATGAGGCAGAGCAGCCCTTTGCGAAACTCTAAGATAGGTGCACATCTCTATGTAGCTGTCCCTAGGAGAGCAGGAGCACCGCCATGTGCACTTTCTAATTTTTAATAAATTTTGAAAATTATTTGAGAATAGTATCCCTGATTCCAGGTCATCCCTCTCAATCTCCTTGGCATTCAGCAAGAACAATGAGCTAGCACTTTGTTTAAATTAGGTAATCACAAGGGTCTCCCAGGAAGGCAGGGAAGTTTCTGGCTGCAGATGGAATCGGTTTAATGAAGGATCTGGGCTGGTGAAGTAGGGGCTTCTTTCTGGACCTTGCTTGAATAACATACCATTGAAGTTAATTGAGTGAGCTGCAAATGTTTTCTTCACCCTTTAATCACAAGTGCATGGGGAAGCACAGTTGCCCAAATAAAATGCATTCTTCCTTGGAGCCAGCTCTAATTGGAAAACATTGATTATGCTTTTGCATTTTCACAGGGCCTGGAAGAAATGAATAGCCAAATAAAACCAAGAATCAACAGAACACAGCAGGGATTGTTCTGAGGTTGGCTGCAGGCTTTTTCTATCAGGGAGAGCAGACAAGTGTAGACACTGTCTTTTCTGCACTTTGTAATAAAGCCTTGTGTGAGGCCACTGACCATTTTGTAGGCCTAGAAAACGGTAAAAGTGGAACTGGAGCTCCATGGTGAGACCAGAAGTTTCATTTCCAGCACCACAAAAAGTGTACTCTGGTGTGCAGGCTACACATGCATTCACACAGAGTCACACACACGTATGTACATGTATGTATGTGGATTTTTACCTGGACACTGCCATTAATTACGTGCCACTGTAAGCAAGCCCTGTGGGTCTTAGTTTGAAGTCAAATTGAATTCATTCAGGAGGCAGCTAATGTGTACCCAGTATCTACAGGCACAGTACCTTGGTAAATTATGCAAATGGGAATCAGAAACTGCACTCAAATACCTCATGGGCTGCCAAGAAGACAGCACAGTAAATAATTAAAGCAGAATCCATTTGACTCCTGATTATGGTGTCTCTGCTCCATCACAACACTTCTGCAATGAGACTTTTCAGTGTTTACGCATGTGGATGTCGGCTGCCCCGTCACACTCGTAGGCTCCTGTGGTGAGGACCGCATCTATTTGGCCAACAGCTACCTCTCCAGCTGACTGGTGAGAATGCCTTTGCTGCTGCCCCATGGAAAGGTGCCCCTAGAGGCTGTGGAGCGAAGGCACGTCACCTGTCTCAACCTGGGGCTCAAGGACTGGTGTGGAAGGAAATCATGCCGGGGTTGTGTCTGCGCCATGTGAGGACGTTTTCTAGGGTAGAAAAGTAAGAACAGTTCTCAATGACAATGATGGATGATTTGTTCCAGGCCCACGGAAAAAGAGAGCTTCCTCACCTTTAAATAAACTGAAGATTAAGATTCTTCCCAACTCTGAAGGCTACAGTTTTAATCCAGAGATAATAGGCAGTTCTGTTTGCCAGGCTGTATATTTTTTGTTGTTGTTGCTTTTTTTTTTTTTTTTTGTATTTTAGGGGAGGATCTACAGGGTGTTCAGGGTCCCACTACTAGATCGGACTCCTAGTGATCTGCCTGTTTGCAGCCTCCCAAGAGCGGCGATTGCAGTCATGTGCCACCACGCCCAGTCTCAATTGCTGTCTCAGTGAGCCCCAGGGGCAGGGCCAGCACAGCAGGGATCAAACCCTGTGCTATTTGGCTAACCCTAGACTGTGTATTATTTAAGCTTGGTTTTTAATCACTAAAGGGTATTGAGATACTCTGCTTTAAAAAAATATTTATTTATTGGATATGAGGCCTTGCTATGCAGCTCAAACTTGTGGTGATCCTCCTGTCTCAGCCTCTCCAGCACTGGAATTACAGGCATGTGCCACAACTCCTGGTTCTGAAGCCAGCATGGCGTGCAGTATGGGGAATCAAACCTGGGTCCTTGCACTTGCCAGGCAGGTGCTTAGACCAGGGAGCTATCTCCCCAGCTCCCCACTACACCTCTTTTGAGTACCAGGGACCAAACTGAGGACCTTGAGTTTGTCAGACAGGTGACTGATTATGACACTGAGCTAGCTCTCCGGCCCACAATACTCTCCTCTGTGTGATATCTCACTTAAACAAATTGGCCTATCCCTGATAATGTGTGGATTATAGACTGTTCCTTCTTTCTGTTGGCATATGCCTGGGAGACGTAATGATTAAATTCATTTCAGGGGGGTGGTACGTGTCGCATTTTGGTCAGTTTGCTTTTCCCTTCCCCCGTCCTTCCTTACCTTTCCCCCCTCCCCGTCCCCTTTCCTCTCCCAAGGTTGACTTCATGCCGCCCAGCCATCTATCCTTTCTTCTGATCTTTAAATTGCTTATATTTTGGGTTTCTCATGTAGGAGAGTTTCTGTCATTATTACCCTTCTGCGTCTGGCTTATTTCACTTTGCATTATGGTCTCAAGTCCCGTTCGTTTTCTTGCCAATGAATCAAACACATAATTGTGTCTAATGTCGCATTTCCTTTATCTGCTCATCTGCTGCTGGGCAAGCGGGCCACTTCCGTAATGCAGCCGCTATGAGCTGCACTGCTGTACACATGGGTATGTATGAATCACCATAACGTGAGGTTTTGACTCCTTCAGAAAGTCATACTGGCAGCACACAGCTGGGCCACGTGGAATTCTATTTGTTTTCAAGGATTCCCCATACTGATTTCCGCTGTGCCTGTACTAGTTTACATTCCCGCCAACAATGTAGAAGGCTTTCTTTTTCCCTTTGTGCCCAACTTGGCCAGCATTTGCTGTTATCTGAGTTCTGTGATGGTAGACCTGTCCCCACTTTTATAATTTCAGTCTTCAGGGAATCCTCCCATGCAGAAGTTTGAATAATTAGTGAAGGAGAATCATTTCAGCTGGACTGCAGAGCTGAGCTACGTGTTGAGAAAGAAGCGTGCACAGCGTACGGTGCTGCTACAACTAGTGCCGCGGATACACTCCTGGTGAAAGCAACAGTTTAAAGCAGTTGTGATATTCTGAGGCAAGACAGAACAAAGGAAAGATGGAAGGAAGTCAGGGCAATTGAGACAACTATGTTTTTAAGAAGAACCATGATAGTCTTTGGATAAATAAATTCTGGGCAGTTTAAGCAGCTTGTTTTAGAGCTGAGGAGATAGCTCAGCAGTCTAAACACGCACTTGACAACGACAAGGACCCAGGTTCTATCCCCAGTACCATATTTGGCAACCTTGCAGGTTGCTGAAATTGGGAGTAGTGATACATGCCTGTAATCCCCATGCTGGGGAGCCAGAGACAGGAGGAGCACTATGAGTCTGAGCTGTGTAGCTGTATAATGAGACCCTGTGTCAAATAAATAAATAAAAGGCTTTTCCACCCGCTGCCCCCTCCCCCGCTCATTTTCTTACCAATGAATCGAACACATAATTGGGTCTAATGTTGCATTTGCTTTATCTGTTCATCTGCTGCTGGGCATACGGGCCACTTCCGTAAGGCAGCCGCTCCGGCTGCACCGCGCTCGCTCTGAGCTCCCGGCTCCTGCTAAGCTTGCGCGGTCGCTGTCTCCCTCAGCCACCATCATGATTATCTACCGGGACCTCATCAGCCACGACGAGATGTTCTCCGACATTTACAAGATCCGGGAGATCGCGGACGGGCTGTGCCTGGAGGTGGAGGGCAAGATGGTCAGTAGAACA
>PVJA010023404.1:0-33030 GCA_004027025.1 Myocastor coypus | reverse complement strand
TTTTTTCTTGTTTCAGAGCCTTTGTTTGTTTATTCACTCATTTTTATGGCCGGCTCAGCCTGTCCCGAGGGCAGGGCTGGCACAGCATGTGGTGCTGGGGATCAAACCGCGGTCCCTCAAGCCACCCAAGCTTTCCCAAGTAGGCACTTTAGACCACTGAGCCATCCCGCCGGGCCCACCTGATGTAATTTAAAAAGAGAGACAGAGAGACAGACTGGTGCTGTTGCTCTCTGCTGCCCTGGTTGGTCAGTTGCCTCTGTCGCAACTGTTGCTGTTCCGCCACCATGAACTGGATGCTCTCTGTCCTGTTCCACTCAGCCTTGGGCCAGCCGAATATGGACTGAAACCTCCAGTAACTGTGAGCTAATAAGCCTGTCCTTCCTTCATTTTGAGTGCTGGGTATTTGTCCCAGCAACGAGTGAAGAGTAACTAAGACAGCCCCCAACCCAGGTGTGGTGGTGCACGCCTGTAATCCCAGCCCTGGGGAGAGGGGGAGGAGGATCACTACGAGTCTGAGCTGCACAGCAAGCCCCTGTACTAAATGCATAAGAAATAAATAAAAGATTTTTTAAAAAGAAAAACATATCATATACTGTCCTTGTTTAGTTGTTTTAAACGCTCACATTTTACTGGAAATCAAGCTGATGTACAGGGAAATCCATGATCACAAGCTCAGGAAGTTGTCACAGCATGTGACCAGAGCACACAGCCACTGCCACCCTGGGGAACGGGGACCTTGGTGCCCAGCGAGGTGTGGGCACACCCAGCCCCATCTGCTGCTTCCTCCCGTGCGCTTGTGAACACGCCTGCCGGGCAGCTCCCGAGCCAGACCTACTCAGATATTGGGTGAGAACCACGGGGTAATTTACTAATTAATCTCAGATTTTATCTGCAACAAGAACAGGAAGTGCTGCAGCAGGGATGTCAACCTGAGCAACAAAACCAAGCAGAAACCCCAACAGCAGCTGAGGACCCCAGTTCAGTGTGGCATGGAGGGAGGACAGCAGCTCACGTCCACTCCTCAAACCCAGGCTAAAGGTCCACGTTGTAAGGTGGAGAGAAGAGTGCCAGGCCGAGGACCATGGTGAAGTCCAGAGGGACAGGCCAGCAGGGGGCGGGCCAGCAGGAAGCCACACCTTAGGGGATGCTCTAGACAGCAAGGGGCACCATGTGGCGCGTGAGGGCCTTTCTGCCCAGGGGACCTGGGCACAGGACAGTGAGGAACGGCAGGTGCAGCGTGGACAGTGACCTCAGCAACACCCCGACCTGGGCTGGGGCTCCTTGCTGGGGTGCACACATGCACACAAGAGACTTGAAGCTCTATCTTGCAGTGTCTTAGTTACTCTTCTCCCATTGCTGGGACAAAAAACCCGGCACTCAAATTATGGAAGCAAAGGTTATTCAGCTCCCAGTTACTAGAGGTTCAGTCCATACTAAGCGGGCTCCAAGGAAGAGCAGCACATGGCAGAGGTCAGACTTCCGTGGAGGCAGCAAAGCGCCAGCCAGGCAGAAGGGCAGAGCAGCAGCGGCTCAGGCAGCTCGCTTCTCCTTCTCCCTTACACTGCCCCAGGGGAGGTGTAGCACCCACAGCCACAATAGCCAATCACCAACTCCAGAAGCCACCCCAGGACTGCATGAGGCTTTGGGGGGACACCTAGACACCTAACACCCAGGGAAGGGAAATGTCCAGAGTTTGAGAGCATCGCTGGCCCTGGGGACAGAGTCAGCCAAGGGGCAGGCAGGAGCGGCCTGCGGTGTCTGGGGCATGGAGCTGGCCAGGCACCCAGGCGGGGAGGGGTGCGTGGAAGGGTGAGGAGGCGCCTCTCGCTCACGGGAGGGCAGGCCCAGACACAGGGCTGCGCTCCTCTCCTGGCTAATTACAAGTGTGGTCTCCATGAGTGGGCGGGCCTGCTCTCGGAGCTCAGTCCCAGGGTTGTGGTAGCTGTGGCCATCCTTGCAGGAACAGTAGGTAGTGCCCAGGTGGAGTGGGCACTGCAGCATGCAGGTTCTCCGAGGGTCCCTTGAGGCCAGACGTGTGTGGCATGTCCCCAGGGACCTCGGTGACCAGAGGCCTCTGACCTGGCAGCCTCACCTGGTTCGTGGACGAGTCCCACAGTGACACCGAGACATCTCTGGCACTGCCTAATTAGTTACAAATTTAAAAGCCCAAGGCACCTGCCAGAGGTCAGGTCGGTGACCTTGGGGAAGGGCAGGGTGAGGTGTCAGTGAGCAGGCAGGCGACGCAGGTGGGAGGCCCGTAACTGGCCAGGGCACCCACGCTACTCGCTGCCTGGCTGTGGCTGAGGACGGGAGAGGGCCTCGCTCCACTGTATCGCAGAAGGCTAGCTGGTGGGAGGCGGGCAGGGCCGGTGGCAGCGTCTGCCTTCCATGCCAGCTCCAGTCCCTGGCCTGCCAGGAGCTAGGCTGCAAGGTAGCAGGTGGGCGTCAAGGACAAGCAAAGCTCCGTGTCTGTCCATGGCTGCCCCGGCTCCCCAGGGCTGGCGTCACTGTCTGATTCTGCTCTCTGTGGGCACGAGCCCTACTGTGAGGTGCACACAGAGGCAACCAGGCTGCCTGCTCGTTAGAATCTGCCATGAGAGGTCTGTGGTGGTGATGGACGCCCACCAGCCACAAGGTCTGACTGCAGTGGCCATAATAAATCAGTCCATTGAAGACTCCTAAGAGCCCACCAGTGGAGTGAGGGACACCTAGGGGCAGGGTCTGTGCAGGGTCTGTGGGCCCGCCCCTGGAGACGCTTGGACCATGCAGCTGCCTTCAATCTGCACAGACTGCAGAGAACCACTGACACTGGCTGGGTCCTACGCAGCCCACCCATCACCTGTAGTGTGAACTAACAGCTGCAGCCGGCGGCTGACAGCTGCCTGAGGTTTGCTATCACTGCCCAAGCTAAGGTCAGGCCAAATGTTACTGGCCCGCTGCTTTGAAAAGGGGGCGAGAGCCAACAAAGAGAAGGCGGGAGGGAGTCCCTGAGATGCTCCCCAAAGAAGGCTGCGTGTAAAACAAAACAAAATACTAGAGGCCTATTGAAATTACGGGCTCCAGGCAACAGGTGACCCACGATCTCCACTTTGTGCACGTGCTGACCAATGACACGCGGTGACACTGTTCACAGGGAAACCAAACACTTCACACCAAAAGCTAAGACTTTGGAAGTCTATCAAAAGCAGAGGTGTGACCATGAAGCACAGGAGCGATGACTGCAGGCCACCGCTTTGCCCCGTGTGTGACAGCGTCAGCTCAGCGGCCCACAGTGCTGCTGTGGCCACGAAGCCCCTTCCGTGGGCAGGGAGTGGCCTGCCTGCCTGCTGCTAGGCCCCCTTCCGGGAGCTTGCACATGGCACAGGCTCCCTCTTCCACTTGCACTAGAGCTGGACACATCACGGGCTAACGAGTCGACAGAGGCAGTGACACTTGTTCCATGCCTTTCTCAGGAGGGTGTGCACAAGCACGTGGTGGGTGGGCTTGGCAGCCAGCACCGACATGCACAGCCGTCCACGTCGCCGAATGTCTAATTTCACAGAAACTGAACTTGTTGTTCAACGTTGATGCATCATGGACAGCAGCTGCCATGACTGAAGCTTTCTGCTCTGACTGCACGGGTGAAGAAGGGCGTCCTGCGTGGGGGTCTACGCCTGTGTCACCCAGGAGGAAGGGCTGGCTGGGAAGTGTCCCCTACCTTCACGTTTGGCAGGAGGTTCTCGTCGGCCACAGCCTGGGGGCTGGTCACGTAGCCATGTGAGGAGCTAGGCGCGGGGCACACAGAGGCAGAGCCCTGGCAGAAGGGCTTGAGCTCCAAGAGCTGTTCCAAAGAGACTGTCAGAAAGAGCGGCACCACAGGCAGCACGTTTCTGTGACAGTGGGTCGCAAGTCTTGCTCACCTCTGCACTCAGCGCGTCACTGCAGGGGACAGCAGCAGCTGTGTTCAAGTCAGCAGATGCAGTGGCTTCATTCAAGGCCAAACTGGAGCTGCCGGGGCAGTGAGTGACACTGGGAACTCTGGCCAGGACTCTAGTGAATGTGAGGCGTCTTTCTCCCAGTGGGCGCTGTGGCCTGACTCGGCTTTCTTAGGCCCCAGCAGAAGCAAAGGGCCAGGACCTATTGTGGACAAGCTCCATGGGCCGATGCCGTCTGCACTAGAGGAAAATCACTTGTTTTAGATCGTAAGAGGCAGCCCTAAAGCAGGTCTGAGACAACTTCGGGTTCCCGTCCACCATGGGCCACATTAGGCCTGCATATCCCGAGACAGCCACAAGGGCACTGACAGGCTCGCTCCTGTTCCTGAACCCTGTCTTTGTGAGGGAGGGTTTTCTGCAGAGACGGCAACCAAACTGAGACTGCTGAGCAGAATGGATTTAAGCAACACTCTTAGGGTCGCTGTCCCCCATCACCCCAGAAGGGACCCTCCAGCAGTGGCACACTGAGCTCAGGGATCCACCAGCCCTGACTGACTCCACCAAAGCTTTAATTACTTCCTTATGCACCACAGTGAATATCAGAAATGCAGCCCGCAGTGACTGCAGTGCACTGTATCACCCTGCTGCCCCCCCCCCATCCTGTAGATAAACCGTCTTCCAGAAAACTGTTCCCGGTGCCAGAAAGGTTGGGAACTGCTGGCTGGGACTGTGAAAGGGGAGATGTGAGTGGCTGCAGGCCCCTCAAGGGCTCTGCGCTGAGTAGGCTGGGGCAAAGGACAGGGTGGGCCCCAAGTGCAGAGAAACCTCTGCCTGCCTGACAGGGCATGTGGAGTGTGTGGGTATGTGGAAAGGTAGTGTGGGGACACATGGTGTTCCAGGGCACAGGCAGAGAGCCCAAGGAGGACAGGGCCTTCCAGATCCACCTGTGTCTCTGTTATGGTTTATGTCTAGTTGTCCCCCAAAAGCCTCATGAGTCAGGGGGCGGGCACTTCTAGAGTTTGAAACTTGATCCAAGATCCCTGGGATTATGGGTTTTAGTGCTAATGGGGTTATGGGTCTCAGTACTTCTGGGATTATGGGTGTAGCCTAAGGTAGAGGCTGAGGCAGAGAGCCTGAATGTAATATAGAGAGACAGAGAGATAGACTGGAGCTGTTGCTCTCTGCTGCCCTGTTTGGTTGGCTACCTCTGCCACCATTTTGTTGCTGTTCCACCGCCATGAACTGGATGCTCTCTGCCCTGTTCCACTCAGCCTTGAGCCAGCCAAATATGGACTGAAACCTCCAGAAACAGTGAGCTAAATAAACCTTTCCTTCCTTCATTTTGAGTGTCGGGTATTTGTCCCAGCAACGAGTAAAAAGTAACTAAGACAGTCTCTCTGTGCTGTCCCCGGCAGCCAAGCCTGACAGAGCTCTTGTGCTCTTCGTGCTCCGGTGTCTGGCGTCATGTGAGTGTCACATGTGTTCTCGTAGGAGAGACAAGGACTTCAGGAACTCCAGTCCCTCCTGGGCACCACGAGGCCATCCTTGTAGGAATCTGGGATGCTCCAACGTTCACCATGTAGCTGTGGGTCCTGCAGGTGCAGAGCCCTGTGCCCCAGAGAGCCATCTCCACTGCTGTGGCCCATGCCCGGATGTTCCCAAGTGTCCCCAGAGTTGTTCCCACATGGTCCTGAGAGGACCCACACCCTGCCCCCCACACCAGTGGAGAGACCCCATGGTGAGAGCAGAGCACGCCAGGTGAATCCCATCAAGGAAATGCACTGGCATTTTTATAAATTGCTGGGGATTTCGGCCTTGTTCTATTTATTGCCTATTGTATTAAATCTCTCAGTGTGAGTGAAATCATGGTGGATGACCAAAAAACCCTACTGCATGTATTTCGTTTGCCCTTCCTCCATCTTTCGAGCAGAGCTCAGGTTCACAGAACACACAGAGGAAGCTGAAGAGATACACTGTGCCCCTCTGCCCCCCCCCAACAGTGCCTCCCAAGCCCTATGCTTGTCAGGTGGCTTCGCGGTGACTCGGCATCAGCACCCACAGGCCGCAGTCCACACGAGGGCCTGCGTGGCCTGGACAGGGACACCCCACATCTGTTTCTAAAAACTATGGTCAAACACACATCGGTTTGGTTATGTGACCATTTTCAGGGGCGTAGTTCAGTGGCATTGTGCACTGTGCTAGGCAGTTGTCATCCCATTCAGGCTGAGAGAGGAGCACCCACCTCGAGGGCCTCCCACAGTGGCCCCTGCAGTGTCTTCCCTGTAGGATGGGCTTATTTTACTCAGCACAACAGGCTCCAGTCCATCCAGGCCATCTGACAGGGTCAGAACGTGCCTCCTCCTCCAGGCTGCATGACAGTTCCTGGGGTGCAGGATACGAAGAACACGGGTGGCTCCCACATTCCAGCCACTGTAAGTTCTGAGCTCCTCTAAGACCTTCTTGCAGTTCTTGTAGGCCTAGATTTGCATGGTCTAGATTCACAGATTAACCAAATGCGAACTGGAAACATTTGTTAAGAAAAGAACATGTCTGTGCGGAACTGAAGCCACAGAGCTGCTTCCTGGTGGCTGCTCCCTCAGTGACACAGTGTAACAACTGTTTACACAACATTTCCATTGTCTCCAGAGGTGTTTACAATGTCTAGAGGAGGTGTATGGTCCCATGCCAATATGAGGCCACTTCACGCCACCACACCCACAGTGAGTTGATTTCTACAGTGGTGCAATGTGTCTGCTCAGCTGTCACGAAGTGGCGCAGGCTGGGGCCTCAGAGATCCATGCAAATCCACAAGTGCCAGCCTGGCTGACTCAGCAAGGGCCACCTCCCCGAGGGCCCACACCAGGAACAGGATGGTGTGAGGATGGCTCTTGGAGACCAAAGCTCTTGGGGACACTAGTGTCTCAATGACAGTGGGCCCTCTACCCACCCACCTTCAGCACACCCCTAGAATACCAGGATGGCAGTGACACGCAGAACATGGGCTAGAGAAGGAGTTACCTGTTAGCATCCTGGGCCATGCCAACTCCCATGAGCTCACATCCGCGGCACCTGGGCAGGGCTGGGGGTGGGGCATGCACCCAAGCGAGCAGGGTGCTGGTGGCTCTCTTGGCCTCCCTGAGTCCCTCACTGACAGTAGTCCACATATTGAGGGAGAAAACACCCACATCCTGGATGTGACACACCACCAAGAAGAGGGGGCCGGGCCCGGGGTCCAGGGCTGAAGCCCAAGAAGGACCCCATTACTCGGCTCTCCATCCATACCATCCTGGCTCCAGGCCAGCCCTGGCACTCGATCACAGGCTGGGTGGGAAGGGGCCCAGTTTGCTCCTCAACAAGCAGTCGGGTCTCAAGGAGCCAGAGCAGGCCGGGCCCAGAGACACAGCTGCTAACCGCACATGTGAGACCCGAGCCCTGGCTGGGAGACCAGTCGGCCCAGAAGGAAACACCCAAGCCAGAGTGTGAACTTCAGACCACAAAGCACCATGCTGCCCATGCTGTCCAGACAGGACACTAATGGACGTGAGGTGGGGAGGGAGGAACGAGGCAGCGAGGGAAGGCTGGGCAGCAGCAGGCAGCTTCGACAACTGTTATGAAATGTGAGGCTTGATGAATCTGGGTCAGGAGTATGGTGTAGTTTTCATTTCTGGCTCCTGACCTTTCCTGATTGGCCCAAGTTGTGACTGATGTGGGCCTAAAATCCTGGCCATTCCAGAGGCTGAGACAGGAGGATAAGTTCAAGGCTCTACTCTGTTTCAAAAAGAAAGAAAATCCTTCTCAAATAAAAAAGATAAAAATGTAACAGAATAATTCAGTCCAAATAGCTAAGGCTCCCTGGGCCTTGGCTCCTGAGGTGAGCCGGCCACAGGGCCTGTGGAGAGCTCACCTGGGGGATGCACTGTACTGACACAAGTCACTGACGCAGACCGCAGGTTACTGCGCTGACTGCACAGCTGAACACAGGACGTGAGTAGGCTGGGGTTCACACAGCCCGGGGTGCAGCACAGCCCTTCCTCAGGATGCCAGTGCCATTTTTATGCTCCACCCTGGGTCTCCTGCCCCATGGTGACAGGCCCAGGTTCCTTTCAGACACGCAGGAAGTAGGAAGTGGAAGACGCTGCACTCCAGGACTGCTGTCTGGCCGGAAGGCATCCTCCCTGCAGCTTCCCAGGCTGTAGGCCGGCACAGGATGCGCAGCAAGGACGGTAGGTGGCCAGGAAACACAGGGAGCAACCTGCCTGGGGCCGCAGTGTCCCCGGGACAGCTGCAAATCGCAAAGCAGAGCTCACTGCAACAGACCTACCCGAGGCCCAGACCTGTCCTCCACGTGTGTCCTGCTGGAAACAGTCTCCTGTGGACCAAGGATGCCAAGAAATTCCCTGGGCAGAAGCTGTGGCTGAAGCGGGCTGTGTTCCAACTGGGGCCTTGTCTGTCACATACTATTTTTCAAAATGACACAGAAATTACCAGAAAAGTTTCAAGGGATTTTAAGTTTTCTGTACCAACTTCTGGCAGGGATTTTTCTGACCATAAGACTTGGCATTTAGTAACTTTAGTAATAACTGGAGATTTTAATTTTGGGTGACGTTTTGGGGTCTTGTCTGGTTTGGAAAGGCTGAGGTATTTCCAAAGGAGGAAATGTGAAGTGACAAGAAACTCAGGACTGCAGCAGGCTGGATGCCGTAAGGAGACTGCCAAGTATAGACAGGGCTCAATGTGTGCCTGTCCCGGGGGCAGCCGCCAAGCTGCAGCCCTTTCCCTGTCTGGAAGTGCCCTGGGTCCTGGATGGGCTGACACCCCACAGACACTATGGGCGGCTGCACCCAACGTGGACTCAGCTTGGGAAGCTGGGGTGGAGTCATCGAAATCACAAAACACATTTCTGGGTCTGTCACATCGTTACTCTAAACATGCCTAGAGAAGCCTGTTACTAAGATCATCAAACAACACAAGCTAGTTACTGAGAAAGGAGACTTTTGGAAAGACACACTGAATAAAGTGCAGCACAGCGGTCATGCAGAGGTGAAGGTGAACAGAAATGGCTTCTACAGAGGATTCTGCTGCCTTTGGAAGAACTGAGAGGGCAGCGCCTGGAGTCCTGAGCAGTCTTCAGGCTTGGTGCCAGCATGAAACCAGCTAGTGTCCAGGGCAGCCTGGTGTTCTGTCCCAGAGGCAGCTTCCTGTACCAGCCCAAGCTGGCATCCCTGCCTGGCCCCTTGGGCCACCAAGGCAGGAGCAGTGGCAGAGGTGTACCCTCACCCTTCCCGCAAGGCTCGGCACCCTTCCTGGTCTTCTGTGACATGATCCAAGCCTACCATAGTCCATGTGTGCAGTGCGCACGTGCCATCCAAGTCCAGGACTGAGTGGCGGCTCCTGTGGGAACCAGTGCAGGCTATGCCCAGGTTTGGTGCTGGGGTCATGTGCTCCCCAAAGGTCCCACGGTGCAGTCACTGCCCAGAGGCCCTCAGCCCTCGATGTTAGGCAGGCGGGCTGTAGGATGTGCTTGGCCTCTGCACTCTCCTGCTCAGCCCACTGCAGGAGGACAGAACCTCCCTCCCATTGGGAGATGGAGCCATGCAAGCCACCTGGGTGCTCCCATCACGCAGAGCTGCTGGCGTCCGGTCTCGGACTTCAGTCCATCTCTGTGCTTCCTCAGGGTCGTGCCTGGGCCCAGCCCCTCACCTGCACATCGTGTGCACAGCTGCCTGACCAGGGGTTGCTGTGTGGCGTGGGCATCCCCACATCTGAGGCTCAAGATCCTCCATGCCCTATGCATGGAGCTACCAGTGCTGAGACTCAACTCCCATCCTTGGGTGCCAGGCCTGAGCTGCTGCACTCCAGAAGCCTTGGTCTCACACAGGGGTGTGGCTGCCAGCCACAGAGCAGGCCAGCTTCCCGCCCAGCAAAGCACACTCTGCCTGTCCTGGTCACTCAGCCTCCTTGGCTGATTTTCTAAACACCATGGATACAGGGAAATATTTTCCTACTGAAAGTAAGCCAAGGGAGTGCACCGTGGCCAACAGTCCACGTCCCTGCTACAGAGCATCCCCCACCTCAAGGCCCATCAGCAGGGAGCAGGCAGGTCTGCTGGCCCTTCCAGAAGCCCTAGTTCTGGCTGGGCCCACTCTGACTGAGGGGCTCGTGTGTGCGGCCCTGTGTAGCATGGCGTGGCAGCTCCTGCCTCTCCCATGCGAATGTAGTACTAAGCCCAGGGAAGGTATCACCAGCCCCAGGGGTGACACAGTCTCTCACCCAGTGCTGCCTCCACAGTCCCTGAGAAGCAGCGGTGGGAGCCACAGGGCTTCTGCAGGGAGACGAGGTCTGGACGGAAACAGGACGCACGTGTGAGCCCTGGGAGGCCCGTGTCCTACCAAGAGCAGCTAAGGCTTAGGCTCCAGACTTCCAGTTCTGACCCCACGAACACTGGCCCTCACAACCTGTATTTCCAAGACAAAAGCTTCCTAGGACACCAGCAGTGAGGCGAGCTTACTTTAGCAGAGAGAAGGACACTCAGCTGGGCTCGGTAAACATCAGTCACTTTATTAAATACCAAGGATAGTGGAAAGCCTCCAGCTACTGCAGGCTCCTGAGGAACAGGCAGAGTGGCCACGGGATACCCGTGCTTAACTCTGTCAGCAGGAACAGTTCCTTCTTTGCTTGAGGAAAGCAGTATTACTGTCTTGAATCAAACACAGTCAGTGCAGCGAATGTAAGCACTGGGCATCAGATGTGCCCTCTGGAGTCCCACAGCCCACAGGGGCCACGCTGCACGCGACTTTCTGAGGCACTGGGCATATCTCCTTAAACACTTACTCAGAGATGTTTCTGATGAGGCGAGGTCCAACCACTAACATCCACTCACACTAAGGAGCATTTGGTCGGCCCACAGCACTGCCTACTTAGTGTATTAATCTGACCAGGGCACCGCACAGAACAGTACATGGGACATCCTTAGGCACTGTTGCGGGGCTGTCGCTTCTTTTTAGGGCTTATCACTGAGGGTTTCTGGGCCCAGGGCCACCGAAGCGTGCAGGGAAACACCCCTTGCTACCCAGGCTTGAAACCAGCAGAGAAAGACCCGGACCCCGGGGCTCCTTGCAGCTACTCGACAGTCAACATGGCTCTTGCCTCTGGACCAGTCAAAAGCCTGGCTGACGGACACATTGTTTTGTCAATAAGAAATGAAATTCCAATTGAAAAGTTCTCATTCTAATTTACGCGACTTTGAACCTGATGTCTCTCGTTTGGAGGGGTGACCTCCACAGTGCCCTGCTGTGCGCTGGAACCCCACAAGGACGTCCTTCTGCCGCCTGATAGTAGATGGCGCTGTGGCAACCAGCTTTCAAATTCCAGGTGCACGAGATTTTAACAAGGGCTAAGTGGCGCACACCTGTAATCCCAGCACTCGGGGGAGGCTGAGGCAGGAGGATCGGTGTGAGTTCGAGACCAGCCTGGGCTACAAAAGTGGGCTCAAGGCCAGCCTGAGCTGCATAGTGAGACCCTGTCTCAAAAAGACAAAAAAAAAAAAAACACCTTTCTTTTTTTTTTTTTTTTTTTCACCTCACTTTCTTAGCCCATTCCTTCCCAAAAAAGTAACTTCAGGATGAGGCAGGCTGCGTGCGGGCCGAGGAAGGGTGGGAGGTTCCCACCATGCCCCCACAGCACATGGGCCAGAGTCGCTTCAGGGACCCCCTGCACCTCACCCCACACTGGCTGTGTGCCATGGCCACCTGACTGCTTTCCTGATGCCAGGCATGCTCAGGGCAGCCAGGCCCACAGGAGCAAGCCAGGACAGACGGGGAGCACGGTGCCAAAGGCGGCCTCCTCAGCAAGGATCAGGACCCTGGGAACACTTTGTGGCTGCTTCACATTGACACTAATGAGGAGAGCGCCCTGCTCAGGGGCATCGCCGCCTGCCTGGCCACAGCCACTAGGGCCTCTTCTTCTGCAGCTCCTGGCCACTGGGCCTGCCTGCCTTGGTTTCTGGCTGTGCGAAGTTCCAGTCGACTGGAGTGAGGAGCTGCTGTGTCTTCTTGTGTGTCCAGTATGGGTTCAGGAGCAGTGTGAGCAGGGCCAGCCCCGTGAGGAACAGGGCCAGGTGAGGTGGGTACAGGCTGCGGACCAGGCCGTCCCAGTGCAGGAAGCACACCCACCACATGTGGTAGGTGAGGACCATGCGGCAATGGAACATGTGGATCATCAGCCACTGGTTGGCCTTCCAGAGCAGCGTCTCGGACCAGCCGGCCTGAGGACAAAGCACATGAGCAGACGTCAGCATGGGGGCCCTGCCACCCTCCCATGTCAGGCACTGACCCCCTCTCCTGGAGCGCAGGCTGCCAGCACACGGCTCTCCAGGTCCTCTGCATGCGGACCTCATCGCAGACAGAGAGCAGGCTGCAGCAGGACCTCCCCGTCCCCTTGCTCTTCTAGATTCTGGAAGCAGAATTCAGGCCTTTCCCCATCACGGTGCACACACAGCACTGGAGCTCTCTTTACCTTGCACTGCTGTGAGACACAGGCCCTGGCAGCAGGTCTAGGTTAGATCCTTTACCACAGCAGCTTCAGAGAGCAGCCGAAAGACTGCCTCACAGTACTGACACACTTCAGGAGACGAGTCAGCAGCCCCAGCTGAAGCTGCTCAGGCAACCAGTGTATCAGACCAGGTGCACCCATGGAACCCCCAGGGCTTCCTGGAGCAGCCTCTCGGTCTCCTCTGATCACCACCCAAGCTGCAGGGCCACAGGCAGCTCCCTCCCAGGATCCCAAATGGCCAAGACAGAAATTAACAGGACTTGGAGCCAGCACACAAGATGAGGCCCACTAACACTGGCTGGACATGAACTGAAGACAGCCAGGTCTGCAGCCTCCCAGCGAGGGACATCGCAATCAGCACCACTGGTCCAGGAAGCCCGGAGGAGCACCAGGTGCGCAGGTAGGGGCCAGGACACCTGACCTTTCCTTGTCAGAAGGGACAGGTAAACAGTGCCTCCCTGAGCTACTGTACCTGTGGCCTTACACCTGGCTGGCCTCAGCTTGTCACAGAAGTCTGAGGTGTCACATTTCATGTATAAAGACCCTGGACCAAAAGCCTTGGCAGCAGCCCACTGTAGGACCCCCTCCTGTCCCTGAGGAACCTTCCTCAATAAACCTTTCCTACTCATTACCCTTTGTCCTCCTGTCTACGCTTCAGTTATCAAAAGCCGTGAACTCACCTACCTGACATCTGACAAGCTGGGAATGTGTGCCACAGGACAAGTGGGAACACAGCTGGCCCTGAGCAGGCAAGGCTGGGTGCAGACTGGTGGGTGACAGGCAAGGAGGCCTGGGGCCTCACGCAAAGAGGGCAAGAGGTCTTCTGTCTCCACACAACCGAGAGAGGACCACTGTTCTCAGGTGTCCTGGCACAAGGGCACTCAGCTCCAACACTAACCCAAGCCACAGAGCTCTTCACCAGAGGAAGGCCTTCAATGAGAACGGGGGCACAGACCAAGAAAGACACGGAGCTCACTCGCTGCACCAGCAACTGCAGCGTCTTCCATATTAAACCAGACATACCAGGTTCCCCTCATCCTAGCAACACAAAGCCATTGCCACCCAAGGGAGCAAAATGAGCAGCTTTTCTCAGCCTGGAGCAGGCACTGCCCTGGGTCCTCTGCTTATGGTGCTGTGGGTACCCAACCTTTCTGCACAAAACACCTCAACTTCCAACAAAGAGCCCTAGGCCAGACAGAGCAGGAAACTCAGGGCTACCCATCAGGCAGCGAGGTGGACATGGGAGCCCTCAGCTGGGACCTGCAAGGGCGGAGGCCCACCACTGGGCACACGCACAGGCATGGCCACGGCAGCATGGGTACTTCTTGCAGCTGCTCTCAGCGGCTCATTTGTGCACACTCATATGTGCTCGGCATAGTGTCATGGCACGTGTGCATAGTCCACACTGAAGTCCTGTATCCTGCCCCACCCAGGCCCTCAGAGACGTGTGTGCATCTGGAGTGTGGGCAGCCAGGTCACAGTCTGCTTGCCTGAGGAGCCTCACCTGAGTGCCCACCTAGGAAGGCTCATGCCTGCGTCATGCACACGAGGGTGGGCAGCCAGCTGGCTGAGGGCGACAGGGCGGTCTGCCCTCTATGCAGCGTATACAGTGTGCTCTGCCCTGCCATCCACAGTGGTGACTCCAAGCTGGGAGACCAGCATGGCTGCACTCCAGGGAGCACAAGGTTTCACAGTGGGGCATGGCTTCAGGGAAATGCTTGCTGTACCACCTGTCTGGCTTCTGGAACCTTCCTCATGTGCACCTGGAGTACAGCCACACATGCATCTGCCCCATAAGCCCCTGCTTCTAGAGCCTTCTGTGACTGTGCATGTGCCAGTACATGGGGCACCATGTACTGCTCGATGGCCTCGTACCTGTCTGCCCCATCACTGCTGTATTACTCCAGTCCCCACGAGGCTCTCCTGGGCATGGCCACCAGGAAATCACAGTGCAAGCGCCCATCTCACTACCATGGCAGTCTTTAGTTCTTAATATTAAGATCGGAAAGAACTGTAACACAACTCAGTAATTAAAGTTTAGAAATCCCGGGGCTGGGGAGATAGCTCTGTCGCACAAGTGCCTGCCTGGCAAGTGCAAGGTTGTGAGTTTGAACCCTGGTCCTGCAAAAAGAAAGAGAGAGCCCAAAGCTCGAGGGCTGAGAGTTCGTTGGTCTCACTATTCACCCAGGAAGCAACGAAACCTTCTATACTCAGTGCCATCAAAGGCTTTGGGGAAGCCCAGGGTGCAAGACAAATCTGTAAGAGGTCACTGGCAAGACCACAGAGCCTGGCATCACCGCACACAAGGTACTTGCACGTGTACACACACATATAAAAACACAGGCACTCACATGTAGACATGAAAAAAGGCTGCTCTCACTCACTTCCACGTGAGGCAATGAGGCTGTGGGTACTCAGGTATGGGACAGGACTATACAGTCCACTTACCACGCACCGTAAACACTTCAGGAGCAGCGGGAAGCGGGGAAAGCTGCTCACCATCTTGGAACCATCTCGGACCAGTGGAAGGCCCTCATCTCAATTCTATGCCCTCGATGGCAAACCTTCCAGGTATTTCAACGGTACAAACAGCCCCTGTGCACACATGCCACGGGTCTGCACGTAGGGTGCAGCCAGACTTTCTGAGTGGGATCCCTGGATCCTAGTACCCTACTCTGCTGGTCCCACCAGCCCCTTGGGTCCCTCGGAGATGTCGCTGCTTCCGACCCGGCTTCCCTCGAAGCACTCAGCAGCACTTGAGTGAGAACAAATGCAGGACCCAGACAACGCGCCCAGCTGGGACTCAGGCAGAAGCAGGGTGTGCCGGCTCCACGCAGTCCTCAGGAGCAGGAGCCCCCCCCCCCCCCCCCCCCCCGCACACATGGAAGTACTCAGCGACTTCAGAGTATGCACCACAGCCCAGGGGAAGGTCTTGGGCTGCTGGGTGCCCCACTACTGGAGTCCCCAGAACTCTGCCCTCCTCTCCCTCCACCTCTGCCTGAGGATGCTGAGGACCCCTGGAGCCAGGCCTCGCACCTCCACTGAAAAGGAGGCTGGCCATGACCCAGATGGGCATGACCTGCAGGGGTGAGGCCCCCCAGTCTCTGGCAGGACCCTGGGGACTCCCAGCCCTGATTTCCCAGGACCGGAGGGGGCCTTTCAGTTCCCCTCCTCCTCCTTCCTTCCTTCCTTCCTTCCTTCCAAAGACTCTTCAGCTGGCCACACCAGGCAGGCAGACCCAGGAGGATCAATGTCATTTTGAGACCAGCCTAGACTGTATAGTAAGACCTACCTCAAACAAAACAAAACAAAAACCCCAAAAGCTAACAAAACAAAGACTTCTTAACAGAGATAAACATCCACGACAACCGTTAACTTGGGCTTCAGCATGTGTGTGAGCCCAGCATGCACTCTTATGGGCTTCAGCCAGTTGGTGAGCTCACACAACCCCACACTCCCTCCCCTAGCACCTACTCTGCACTGTCACCTTAGAAACTCTGTGTCCGAGTGTGGGGGCACAGTGCCAAGCCAGCCCTTCCGGGAACAACTTTGCCCCATGTACCCCACGCTGGTGCCGTCCTGAGCCAGAGAAGGGAGTCGTGCCTAGCCAGCTTCTCCCAGAAGCCATGGAGCAGCCTGGGATGTAGGCAAGATACAGCAGGGCCTAGGGCCAGGATCTCCACTCACCAGAGTGACCCTCAGCCCACACGAGCTTCTGCCTCCTTTCCTGGTGAGGTCCTGAGCATCGCACACCACTGAAGATCTCCCCAAGTGACCACTTGCGCCTCCTCAGCACACTGCGCCCCGTGTCCCTTCTGCAGCTGTCTTGTGATACACCATGCTAGTGAGCACACTAGCCACGGCTCAGTGGGCACAGGGTCACACATCTACTCAGGCCCAGGGCCTCATCACCATACCTGCTATGCTCTGGCCTGCATGTGACAGACTCCAGGCACCAGGCCCTCAGGGTCGGATGGTACTTCCTGTCATTTCCCTGCCTGAAGCCCACCCGGGCACTGCAGTAGCAAGGGCACACAGAGGTCCTATGCTGTGACTGGTACTATCCCTAGTAGCCTGCGGACAAGATGGCCTATAATATCCCTGAGAGATGGCAAGAACCTATGCCCAAGAGAAATCCCAAAAAGAACCTACAAACGAGCATCCTGAGGTGTGGAAGGCACACACTGAGGAGGGCGCGCTAGGCGGTACTAGCCCTGCCAGGGTAGATGGCTGGGGCCAGGGGCACCGCAAGGCCCACCTGGGCCAGGGTGCACGAGCAAGGGCAGGCAGATGGTCCCTATCCCGCACTGAGCCAGGGGAGCAGAACCAGATGTATGCACACATGGACCAATTCCACTTGTGAAGCACTGCAGGAGATGAGTGCATCTTCTAGCGTGCTCGGCACTACCCACAAGTCACCAGGTCTGCTGTCTTTTCTTCTGGGAGCCGAGAAGCCTAGGGAATGTGAAACGGCCTTGGCCAGGTAAGCGTCTAGGTGCACGGGCAGCAGTGATCTGGACTGGGTCTCGCGACACTCCAGCCAGCGACAAGCTGGGCTGGGACCTGCTCCTCCCCACGGGCAGGTGCACTCACCTACACACACACTCACCTTCAGGAGCATCCAGGAGATGCAGGTAAATGGGGTGCTCATCTCCAGGAGCAGCGTGGTCATGGCTAAGTAGTGGCCAGCCCTGAGGTTGACTGCTGAGCCCAGAAATCCCAAGAAGGCAAAGAGGTGGTGGACAACCAAGAAGAAGTCGAAAGTCCGGAAGCATAGGCTGGACAGGTGCACGGCCACGTTCTCAAAGAAGAAGAAGCCGGTGGCCGTGGTGATGTGGAACCAGCACCAGTTCTGCTGGCCGAGCGCTTTGTCAGCCTGAAGCACAGGGTCCCCTAGCAGTGCCCACAGGCCCGCAGTTGTGCTCTGGACCCCAAAGACGGCACGCGTGGCCGCTAGGTCCCAGAAGACCTTCTCTCTGGCATGCAGGGAGCGGTAGGTGGCATTCAGAGAGGAGGAGAGCTGGTGGCAGACGACAAAGACCCCCAGGTAGAAGACGAAGCCTGCGACCACCAGCGTCGAGCGAATCTTCCAGGATGCATAGTCCAGGTCAAAGACACCCTCAGAGGCGCCCCTATCGCCAGCAGGAGTCATCGTCCCCGGTCTTCCGGGGGCCAACATGGGGCTTGCACCCCTCGTGGTGTGGCTCTTCCCAGGGAAGAACTGGTTCAGCGCTCTCTGGGACCTTCATGTATCTGGCACCCTCATGTATCCAGCTTCAACCTAAAGCAGAAGAGTTCACCTATGTTCACTCAGGAAGACAGCGTTGCCCAGCGAGGCACACACACGCATCTCCTCTCAGTTCTGTGCCTCTTTTTATGCACTTACGAAATAAGGCAGCACCTACTAACAGGACAGGGGAATGGAGAAAAATAAGCCCTAGAGAGAGACATCCCCTCGAAGGGCAGGGCAGAGCCATCCTAAGGTGGACACATGCCCACGGACTTCCTACAGGAGCCCACACGGTGGGCTCAGGCTTCGTGCAGCCCGCAATTCACCACACAACTCAGAGCCATGGGATGAGATGCCTCTGCGTAATGACAAGGTACTGTGCTCTACCTCAGTGCGCCACTTCCAGGAGAGCCTGCCTGGGCCCCAGGCTGCCTGGCAAAGCAAACCTCCTTAGGCCCCACACTGCGCCTCAGTTACAGCCCAGCCTGGGCCCAGGGCCAGTCAGGTACATCTGGTCCAAACCCTATGCCTCCATGCACTGGCCCCTTGGCCTCTTGGATTCTGTTGAACGTAAATTCCTTGGGGGAGCTCTGGGCATGAGCCTTGGCAGATGCCGCGCACGGAAGCCACGTGTGTGACAAGGCACAGGGTGAGCCTTCCTAAGCTGAAAAGCTCTGAAATCTGGAACTCCCTGCATCCTGACAGATGCCCAAGTGGAAAATTTCATACCTGATGTCACATGATAAGTCACAGGCAAGATGAGACACCCAAAGATTACACAAGTCACTAGGGTAGGCAGTGCAGAGTCCCAGCTGCTTGGGAAGCTGGGGCAGGGGACCCTCGGGGGCCTGAGACCACCTGGGCATATTGTGTAGACCTTCCCCCAGGCTGACGTATACGATGATAATCAGACACGGAACAAGTAACTTTGTGTTCATTCTTGGGTCCCATCCCCAACACACCTCAAGAGGGATACCCCAGCCCCAAAGTCTATAGTGCTTCTAGTCCCAGCATTTCAGACAACTGACGCTCAGTGAGTAGGAGCCCAGACAGTCAAGTGCCAGGATCATCACCGCTCGCTGCTGTCCTCAGGTCCTGTCTGCTATCACACAGGGTCTGCACTGAAGCCAGGAGCCACCAGGAGAGAGTCCTAAACTCATCTGCCCTTAGTAACAGGGGCTTCCTGGGGCAGGGACGCGCCTGTGACCACATAGGCACGTTACCCACCCTCAACTCAAAGTCAACTAAAGCGACGCAGAGCTTGCAACGAGGCAACGCACGAGTCCATTCCTTCACTGCACTTTGCAAGTCTCTGCTATTTACAATCACCTCCCATTACAACTTCAGTTTAACAAATTTGGAGAGGACAGAAAACTGGCCTCCTACTTCAATCCTGAGAGACTTAGGAACACCCTGCCTCCACACTAGGGCATGGCACTGCTGCCACTTGAAAGCTAACACCGGAAGCTTGCCCAAGGAGAGTGTGTCCTGCCCCAAAGCCTGCAGGGACCTGCAGGATTCAGGACAAGCCACCCATCTGGGCCTCACCTCAACAGCTCCCGCTCCTCACTTATGATGCAGCCCCAGGTCTCTACCCAGAAGAGGCTTTACTGCTCCCCAGCCCACCCGGCTGGTGGAAAGGTGACTCTAGGCTGGGGTCTCCTGACGAGGGCATGCGCCTGTGCAGTGAGCCGCCACTGCAGCCTGCGTCTCCTCCACCACTCCTAAGACACGCTCAGCCTCTCCACCCTGCCCTGTACACTTGCTGACACGCCAGCCTGCCCACTCTGTCCCCTCTGCGGGACAAGGTCCAGCCCACAGAGGCACTCCCAGAAACTCTGTCTCACATGAGTAGATGCTACTGTGTGCTCCAGTCGTCAGACTTACCAGTTTGCACTTGTCTGCCTCGTCAGACTGCAGAAGTCAGAATCTCAGCTTCTTAAAACTGAAGACACCAGCGCCAGTTCCTACTCTACACTTTCTTTCAGAATGAGCCAGCAAAGCCCTCCTTGGAGTCTCCAGCCAGTGGGGTGTACCCAGCTTGGGAAGGCTGCTCCCTGCAGGCCGGCCACCAGCGCTCAGTGAGCCCGACGGCAGGGTGAGAGCCACTGAGCACGCTGCACAAGGCACTGGTCTACACAAATGCGCTGGAGTCTCCAGCCACCCATCCTGAAGGGCGCAGAGGTGCCCTATGAACCTCCAGAGCGTGAGTCAGGGCCTACTGCAAATGCAGGGCCACACCTGTATTTGCCCAAGTCCCAACCTGACAGCAATCACGGCAGCAAGAGCCTGGAAGAGCTTTCTCTGCCTGCATTAACACAGGCTCCACTATGGGCCAACTGGACTGGGAGGCCCCGCATCCCTGCCCTAAGCTCTGCCAGCCTGGTGTGTGTCCCCAGGGCATGAGGTGCTCTGAAGGAGGCTGTTCTCACCACCACCACCACCTAGGCTCATGTCACTGGTCAAGCTATAGCAGGACTCCGGTTCACCTGGCCACCTCCAAAGGCACTGGGCCCTGCTGTGACACAGTACCCACAGGCTGCTGGGGCACTGGGCCTCAGCACGAATCCACACCTTTAACCCAAGCCCCCTTGCCGGCAGACCTGAGAAGCCGTCAACAAAAAAGCAAAGTGCAAGCTGCTGAAATACGAAACCCAACACCCCTCTTTCACGGCCCACAGGTCAGCACTGTACCGGTTGGGGGGCCCCAGCTCTGAAGGCGGCAGCAAGCTCCTGCTCCCAGAGTAGGGAGCACCAGCACTGTCTTAGGAGGGGCTTGGCTTGGTACGCTCTCTTGGTTTCGCTAGGAGCTAAGAAAGTAAAGTTCTTGACATTGCTGGGCCCTGGTGGGTGACACAGCAGCCCCATACTTATGCTGGCACATTCAACTACTCCGCTTCACCCCTAACAAAGAGAATGGCTCCCAGGCCTTTGGGCCCCCTTCCCATGATAAGACTGAATCTATGCAGAAACTCTGGTCAGACCAGCCACTGATCAGAACAGAAGCAGGAAAGCCAGAGCCAGGGCCCCACTGGCCCTCCCAGAGATTTAAAAACAGCAGCCTATGCACTCGGACACCAACAACCCTTTGAACTCTGTCACCAAGCTCTGTCCCAAAGCCGTGCTCACGGCTCCTGGGTAGTATGGTCGCACAAACAGGATGCACACTGCCCACATGCCTGTTCTCTAGCACCAAGCAGCAGCAGACCTCCCCAGCCGAGCCTGAGGGTGCAAACCCAGCTCCCACTCCCACTGCAGCTGTCCTCCCTGGGGACAGGCAGCGCTGCATTGTCTGAGTGTCACAGCTGTGCTCACCCTGAGTCAGGAGAGGCACCCCATGGGTGTGTCCAGTTCTCCTTTGGTGCTGTTACTGCTCCTTCACCCAACTACATGTCTCTTGCCCGAGATGGGCAAGGGCCGTCGGAGTCGCCCCTGGTCCCTCATATCAGCCTGCTTAACGAACTTGGTCATGTGGCCTGAAGGGACAGAGCCAATCACTGTTTCCTCTTGGGGAAGCTGAACACTGTGACCTCACAAACTCACGTGACCTCTCAGGCACTCCTTTATCTCTCTGCTTAGGAGCCAGAGCGGGGAGAGCAGAGAGCCTGGGAGGGCTGGGGCCCGTCTCCTGCCTGCTGGCCTGCCCTGCTTCCCTATTGTCTTAGTTAAGGGTCAGGGGCTTCAGCTTTACAATCTCACTGCACCTTGTTTTTAAAAAACCCCAAAGGCTAGCAAACCTGGCACACTCGCTCAGCATGACCAGGCACCCTGGTCCAGGAGCTCTTCTGTCTGTCCTGCTCAGGAGGCACACATAGTACTTCTGGGTTTCATTTCCAAGGCAGTGGAGAGTGGCTGAAAGTTTTCTGTATTAAAACAACCTTTAGTACTGGGGCTTGAACTTAGGGCTGTTTCAAGAAGCCACAGTCCGTACAGTTCTCTCACTCGCTCTTGCTCTCTCTCTCCTCTCTTCTGATGCAGGGTCCTGCTAAGTCCCCACTTTGCCAAGGCTAGGCTCAAACAATCCTTCTACCTCAGCCTCCAAAAGTACTGCTATCGCTGGAGAAGGCTCTCAGGACCACTTGGCTTTGCTGGAGAAATAACTAAAATACTACCTGACACCTCACTGTCTATGAAGTCCAAGGGTAACCTACAAGATGCTGAGAAGTGTGGTGATTTACTTTCCACTCAAAGGCTGCGCTCCGTCTGCAGTACAGCAGAATAGTCACCGACTGTGTATCTGTAGCAGTCTCATCTCCGCATTCCTTCCATTTATGCAGCACAAAACCACGGCTTTGAATATTCCGCCCCTGCTCCCCTGGCTGACCTTTCAGTAACAAGGTAACATGACATGCCTGTTCGCAGGAGAATTACACTATAACGCTGGTGCCCCCCCCCATGGCTGTTGTCAAAACGTTTCCTTCAAAATCACAGCAATATTGCTCAGTTAGCAAAATTCAGGAAACAGAAACAAAACCCTGTAATCTTCCGGCCCAGCTTTAACCACTATTGTTAATGGTTTTCCCAACCTCTCTTCTTTTTTCTTTTCTGGGGATCGAACTGGAGACCATGCACTTGCCAGGCGAGCACGTATGCCGCTGAGCTTTTTTTTTTTTTTTTTTTTTTTTTTGTCTTTTTGAGACAGGGTCTCGCTATGCAGTTGAGGCTGGTCCTGAGCTCACTTTTGTAGCCCAGGCTGGTCTCGAACTCGCACCAATCCTCCTGCCTCAGCCTCCCGAGTGCTGGGATTACAGGCGTGAGCCACCACGTCCGGCTTGCCGCTGAGCTTTAACCCCGTCCCTAGTCCTTGCTATCGTCTTGATGCCTGTCGCGTCCTTCTTTTTTCTAAACTGTTCCCTTTCTCCTTTTCTTAGGGATACAAGCATACAACCTATCTCTCTTCGGCAACAAAGTGAACGCCTCCGTCGCCGCCGCCAGGCACCTGTCCGGACGGCGCAGACCGGCCTGGGGATGAGCTGGTTCTGCGGGGTTGGGTGTCACCACCTTGGGGCCGTCTGGAGGCACCCGGCCGCCGCCGCTCCTGGGAACCTTCAGGCGAGACCCTAGGCGGAGCCCGGCCTCGCACTACCTCCCGGGCTTAGGGCAGGGCACGGGCGAGGATGCGCGGCCAAAAGCCGGCGCCCACCAGCCCCGACCGGACCGCCCCGCCCCGCCCCGCAGCAGCGGCCGGGCGCGCCTCATCCGTCCCTCCCGCTTCCTCAGGCTCACGCGACCCCGGGCGGACTCCGGGGTGACCGCGCTCCGAGCCCTTTGCCCCGCGCTCACCCGGCCCCCGGCTCGCGGCTCGCAGCTCCCGGCCCCGCCCCCCCGGCGCCCAGCGTCACAGACGGCAGCGTCGCGCGTTCACGACCACAGGCCGCAAACGCGCGCAGCGCCTGCGCACTGCGGGGGCGGAGCACGCAGACCACACCCCTTACCGCGGGGCGGCGGTTTCGGATTCCCGCGGCTGAGACCCACTTTCCTGGACGGTGGCTCAGCCGCTGGTAGGCTCAGCGGTGCGGCCCGTGTCTGGTTGGGAGACTCCAGGACGCAGATGCCCCCCACAAAAACCCCGCACAGAGATCACCCCGCGAGACGCCTGCACGGGGTCCCCTTGCACGAAAACCTTTCCACGGAAAGCCCTCTTCACAGATCGCCCCACAAGACCCCTCTACGGGGTCACCCCTTGGGAGACCTCAGCTTGTGCCTGCTGACCGCGAGGACAGGGCGGACCTTCCCGATGACCAGGGGCGCGGTGCTGCGGGACAGACCGGGAGACGTCCTGACCCGAGGGCTTGCCCCAGAGTCCGCCCCAAAGACCGTTTTATTTTCATCTCAGCTTGAGGCCGAGATGAAAACCATCTGTTCTATTTCTAGTTTATGTTCTTTATAGTGACACACTTTTACGTAAGATTTATGTAGTTGCTTAATTTTTATTTCTCATTTTAAAATAATCATTTGATTATTTATGTATTTATTTGGTTCAGGCTCTTGCTATGCAGCTTGGGCTCCAGTCATCCTCCTGTCTCAACCTCCCCAGTGCTGGAATTACAGGAGTGCACCACCATGCCCTGTTTTGGTGGCTGGCACAGGGGCATAGCATGGGTACCGGGGATTGAGCTCGGCCTTGGCAGGGAGGTGTGCTTAGACCACCTAGCTGTCTTGGCCCTTTTTGTTTTTTTGAGAGACAAGGTCTCGCTGCAGTTCAGGCTGGTCTTGTGCTCACTTTGTAGCCCAGACTGGTACTGAACTCTCAACGATCCTGCCTTGGCCTCCCTAATGCTGGGCTTACAATGACCGGCCACCACAACCAGCCTGCTTTTGTCTTGTCCCGTCTTTTCTGGCTAAGATGTAAGCTGCATGAAAGTAGGAACTTGAACTTCATTTTGCTTCCTCTTTTGTCTGCACATCCAACATACCACCTTGCACTAAATTGGTGACCAATACATACTTGTTCAAAGAACAAATGAAGAGAAATGAAAACCATCTGTTCTGTACCACATCTCACCATCCTGCTGGCTCCACTCCTGACACTGAGAAAAGCCTTTGAATGTGTCCTCAGTTGAACTAGAGTGTGACAGACCGTGGGACACAAAGTAACTCTTCTCTCCCTCTTGGACTCTTGGGTGTTAAATAAAGTCTTGGGCTTATGAACGCCCACTGAAAATGACTGTCTCCAGGACATTTGCAAAGGTTTACACACACACTCCGCTCTGGCTTTTTCTGGTGCTTAGTTGAGGTCTGCTGCACTGAGTCCTCTGGGTTATAAGGGAACAGAAGATGTGTCACTGGGTCAGGCCAGAGGTCAGCACCTTGCGTTCATTCAGGCACACCAGGACTGCGCAGTGCGCAGAAACAGGTAAAACAGCGCCAGCACCACCCGGGTTAATGCAATGCGAGCAGCCTGCTGCTGCTCTCGTCCAGGAGCCAGGTGGACGACTCCGGGCCAAGGACCTTCCACCCACTGCCCCAGCTCCCTCCTGCACCACAGTTCACTGTGTGGGTGGGGAAGTAGGCCACTATGCTGCAGAACAGCGAGAACCCAGTTTGTGGCCTGCTGACAATAAGCACAAGGGCTTGCAAGACCCACAGGTCAGGTTCTTGGTCTACTGGGACAAGGACCTGCTACTCCTCCATCCAGCTGGATTCTCCACCCCGAAGACCAGACCACGCCATGCGTGGCGTCCAGCTGCATTCTTCACATACCACCCTCCTTCGCAGGAATCCTGCTGAGTCTGCCTAGCAGGCATCCGTCCCTTTGCCCAAGTCTGCTGGTTGTAATTTCCTGCCTTAGGCTGAGCCTATTCCTCAGCTACACGTCTCTGTCGCTCTCCCTCCCTTCTTGTCTCTCTCCCTCTCCCTCTTGAGGGCTGGGATGCTAGGTGTACATCCATGGGTCCATGGTTCTCTTTGGAATTGAGTCAACTGGATCTGCCCTACTTCAAGGCCATATTAGCATGGTCCCTAGCCCTACCACAAAGGTCTCCTGAATAAAGTCCACCTTACTGTTAAGAACACCTATCATGAATAGTTTCTCTTCAACTGTGGTAAAATTAACGCTTCATACAGGGGAAAATTGTGTTAGAAGGCTCTGGTCCTCCTCCCCACAGTTCTTCCTGTGTGTACCAACACTCATCATGTCCATTTCTGTTTCTAAAAATTGTGTCTGTCTAAAAACTTTGAGCCACAAAACAGTGTCTGGCTTGGATCTGAGAATTTATGTAGATGATGGCTGGAATGATCTCAAACACAGTCCTTAGGTCTCACTGGGCCAAGGCCATGAGCAGTGCCCTAACAACTGGCTTTCCAAACTGATACGGCTGATCAGTGGCTGGGAAGGTAACTCTCGGCCCCCCTCACTCACGCTGATCACGGGACCCAGTGCCTTGTGCATGCTAAGGCACTGTACCGCCACTCATGAGCCGGCAGAAGCCAGAAATATTTTTTCTCAGCTCAAGTCTTAACTATGTGGCCCAGGTTGGCCTCAAACTTCACGCTCAAGAGATCCTTCCACCTCAGCCTACTGCAACTTTGCAAAAGCTTAATTCATGTAATTATATTTACACTATGCCTATAATACACACACATCTCCACCCACTTTGGTCTCCCTTTCAACCCAGCTGTACTTTAGGAACAAGCTCACAGCTCAAAGCCAAACACATAAGCATAAAAATAAACAAAGTTAATGTTTTGGGAATGTTAGCTCCAGGGACAAGAAGGGTCAAACCCAGTAAGCAGCACATGGGCTCCGTGTATTTGTTACTCACCAGTGAAAATTCACCTGGGGGTTCCCATCCAAGTCTGCTCCCTCACAGCTTTGCTGGGGCTGGATGTGGAGACAGGGCCTGGACGTGGGAATTCCAGGCGGGGCCTCGAGGGAGGGCGCAGAGCTCACCACGTCAGCACGCGTCTCCCGTGAGCCCCTGACAGAGGAGGTGGGGCATGCTGGCCTAGCGTCTCCTTCGGCAGGCCCGTAGTACATGAGAGGAGGCCTGAGTTACATGGCAGAGGCAGGTGTCAGTGACATCTCCTGGACTAGGCCTCCTTCCCACAGAGACATGGCCATTATGCCCACGAGCTGCACCCACGCCTATCCTGGGAATGTTGCTCAAGATACCTGGCAAGATACCTGGCTGTCCTGTGGGGCCAGCTGCCACCTGGAGATGCAGACTGCAGACGCAGGGCCCAGGGACCCAGCCTCATCCCCTGAGGCCTCGTGACAGGACGCAATTCCTTGCTGGCCCAGCCGGTTTGCTCGCCCACGCCTTCCTGCTGAAACCACAGGAAGCTGTGGGTGCTGGGGTGGCTCGTGTGCCCATTTCCCTGGGCCTGCCAGGGTGGGCTTCTTCCTTCCCTCAGGCAAACACTACACTCGAGGAAGAGTGATGTAGTCCCTTCAACCCTGTTATAAACGAGTGGCAGATAAAAGGGGACACCCCCCCCCTACAAAGTCTCCAGCACCGGCAATGCTGGAGAAAGCTCCGCGCTTAGGAGGTGTGGTTAGCATTTCTGAACGGGAGGCAGAGCTGACGCAAGGCGCTTGATGTGCCTCATGACCAACCTGGGTAATAAACCTGAAATCGCACCTCTTCTCAAAGGGCTTCTCTTGCTTCCCCAGCGGCCAGACAGCCTCAGCAGGAAGCCAGAAGGAGGGCCCAGACCCGGACCCCTGCGTTGGCCATGTTCCAGGTAGAGGGGCCTCAGGAAATCACTCAGGAAAAAGCCCACCAGGGTCCCTCATACCTGGGGCACAGGCTGCTTCTGAGGGTCACAAGCCAGCTGGGGTGAAGCATGCTTGTGTCTCCAGCACGGGGATCCTGAAGCAGCAGGGTCACAAACTTGAGCCCAGCCAGGACAGCTTAACAACTTAATGATACCCACGTCAAGAAGGTAATAACAAAGTGGCGAAGGCCCTGGGTTCCATCCTCAGGCCATAAAAAATAAAAGCAAAAGAATGAAGAAAGAAAGAAGGAGAAAAGAAGGGCAGGGGAGGAGGAGCGCCCCGCGAGGGCAGAGCTGCCCAGGGTGGTCGGCACCTGTGTGTAGCACAGTTGTCCCCACTGGAGTGTCTTTCATGACAGCCTGGTGGCTTCACCTGTCAGAGAGGCAGGACATCCTGGAGTCTCAGGGCCAAGCCTCGTGGCCCCTGGTGGGAGAGGACCAGAGAGGGCTTCGTGTCTGAGGCTGGACAGAGGAGACAAAAGCAGGCAGGAGGACAAGGGAGTCACAGCCGAGTGTGGACTTCCTGGAAGACTGCGGCTTCCAGGCCCACAGGCGTCACCACAGTGTCCATGTCGGCTCCCCTTAGTGAGTGCAGCTCCTCCTGGGGCCCACTCGCCCAGGCTCGCTTGGGACGCAGACAAGGCCCAGTCCTAAGATAAAGGGATGGGTTGAGAGCATCCAGACAAAGCTAAACCTGTTCCCTCGATACAAGAAGCCAGGCTGTGCCAGTGCCTTCCGGGCGTGGGCTGCATTTTGCAGAGCTCCCCACCAAGAGCACCCTAGGTGCCCCAACCCTAGGCACGAGGTGTCTGCCTCTGTCTCTTGGAGTGTGCAGTGGGTCCCAGGGGGAGGAGGACCAGTCTCCCTCTGGGAAGCAGACTGACCAGATGCAGTAGGCTCCCCTGGCTGTGTGCCCAAAACTGCTGGACCCTCCCTTTCCATGTGTGGCCTCATCCAGTCTGGGTCTGGGGCAGTGCGAGCTGTGTGCCTCCGGCTCCACCAACAGCTCTTCTCCCGAGACCTCAGGGTGGGCTGGGATGGCAGGCGGCTCCCAGGGCCTTAGCACCCCCCCCTTCCTTCCGCACTGTCACCTCGGGAGGAGTTCGGGTGCAGGTTCCAGGGACACAAGCCTTTGGGCTGGAAGTGGACAGCTAAGCTCCGAGAGCCCTCGGGTCTATGTGGGTGGCTGGCGTCCTTGATGCCCTGGACCTAGTGCCCATTGAGAGAGGAGTGGCATATGACTCTTCCCTCTGGTCCTCAGTGGGCATGAGGGTCCCTGATAGGACCGTAGGGCAGTGCACAGAGCCTGGGCAGTGAGGGTGTGGGTGAGGTCCAGAGAGAACACAGCAGGCATATGGTGGCTGGGGCAGGGAGGAGGTCCTGACCTTCTGGTGAGCCTCTAGACCCCCAAACCAACAGCACAGCCCCTGAGGCTGGGCCAAGTGGACGTCTTGTCTCTCCTGCACACTGGCTCAGTGGCCCTGGGGCTGCTCAGGATCTCAGAAAGCCCAGAACGGCCAGAGGTAGACAAAAGGAGGGAACAGCAGTCAGAAGTCTCAGTGGGAACTGAGGAAGGGACAGACAGATGGACAGAGATCCACAGCGCAATCCTCGTGGGAAACAGCCTCTCTGAGGTCAGGGAGTCTCTGTGGCCTTGGAGCTCAGAGCTGAGGTCCAGACCAGTGAGAGAACCGGGACTGGGGCTGCTGGGGAGGGGGCAGGGACCTGGGGTCGGGGGACCTGGAGTCAGGACCTCACGCCTGTGAAGGTCTGAGGCCTTCAGCAGTCTGAGGCCCAGGCCGAGGCATGGCCCAGGGGACGGAGCAGGCTCTTCCTGACGAGCCATCTCACCAGGAAGGACCTCCAGGCTTTTGGGGTCTCATGGAGCCAACCCCAGAGGCCAGGCAGTCAGGGCAGCGATGTCCCCAAGTGCACCAAGACACAGCCCAGTCTGCTCTGAGGCATCCTGTCCCTGGTGTGTCCCAGACCCATGTTGGCTGGGACGTGCGGTCAGCAGCAGGGCTCGGACAGACGCGAAGGACATATGCTTACCATAGGAGGTCAGCTGCAGAGTCTGACAGGTGCCGCCTGCAGGGACTCAAGGTGAGATGGTATGTGAGGAGTTCTGGCGCCAGCGGTCAGCATCCGCAGGGCACGGCCCTAGACCCAGCCACTTTCCACTGTGTGCTTGAGAGTGTGTGATGGTGAGCGAGGATGTGTGTGCATGAGTGTGTGATGGTGAGCGAGGATGTGTGTGCGTGAGTGTGTGATGGTGAGCGAGGATGTGTGTGCGTGAGTGTGACAGGTTAGTGCCTAACCGTGAGTGCAAGAGAGGGTGCGGATGAGGGGCAGCATGGGGGTTCCATGAGTGTGTGTTGTGTGTCTGGGTGTGGGAGGTGTGCGTTCAGCTGTGAGCATGTGTGTGCCTGGACTGGGGCCACATCACTCCATGTGCGTCTGTGTGACCCCTGTGGCTGTGGCTTCGGTTCTGAGCCTGGCTTCTGGTGCTGAGCATGGATGCGTCTTCTGTGTGGCTTCTGGCTCTGACTGTGCCCACCAGTGCCCTGACCAAGCAAGCTGCTCCAGGCTAGAGCTGGCATCGGCCCAGAGAACAGAGCAAAGCCCTCTTCTGCCTCCACTTCTATATTCTTATCAATTTTACTCATAATACTTAGAAACCTAGGAATGGCACTGTCTTAGTTACTGTTCTTTCATTGCTCAGACAAATATTCGACACCCAAAATGAAGACAGGAAAGGTTTATTTGGCTCACAATTACTGAAGGTTTCAGGCCATGCTCGGCTGTCTCTAAGGCAGAGAGGCACAGGGCAGACGGCAGCCTTTCAGGGCAGCAGAAAGAGCAGAGCGCGTAGGGTGCCACAGCAGCTCAGGCAGCGAGCTGGCCCCTCTAACCTCCTTACTTATGCAAATACCCTGCCCCAGGGAAGGTGCAGCATCTGCACGAGCAATAATCAGTCACAGATTCCAAAGCCAGCTGCATGACTGATTGAGGCTTTAGGGGCACAACTAGAGACAAGCCCTAACAGGCCCACGCATCTGTCAACAGTGAAAAGGAGATGTTTGTAGAGTGAAATGTCGTATGGCAATAAGAAATAAGCTGCTACTCACGCACGCCAGACACTGCAGAAGAGAATGCCCCACACAGTCCACTTAGAGGAATTTTTATCTTATACCTTGTGTTTAAAACTGGGCTAACACCGAGACTTGGAGCTGGAGCTCAGCGCCAGGCACCCGGGGTGTGTCTGTCTTCAGTGGTCGGATGTTTGGACCTGCAGACCAGCTGGCAATGGGCTGGATCCCCAGAACCCAGGCACCCCGAACCCACTTATGAGTGTGGTGTTGGGCTGCTGGCTGAGCACTAGCGAGTCACGTCTACACGCTTCCGGGAACCCCACCTGCCTGTCACCTGGTTGCCCCTGCAAGAGGATCCCACTGTGAGTTCTTTATTTTTACCAAAAGTTGGGTGCTCAGTCTTGGGTACAGAGAAGGTTAATGTGGAAGTAATTAAGCTCTTAACTTGAGTGCATAATTAAAAGCTAACTGAAAAGAACAAGAGACAAAGTCTGCAGGGTTTCACATCTCTACCTCATCCTGAAATAGAACCTGCACATTCAAGACAAGTTATCTGGAGAGTTCTTATAAATTAGACCTCGTGGGGACAGGGAGCCCCCTAGAATTTTTCCCTGGCCATTCCAAGGAATGCAACAGTGTCTCAGGGAACAGTGTGATGAAAGACGCTGCTGGACCTATTGTGGGTGTGCAGAAAGCCACAGAGGACACGTGGCCAGGCAGGGCGGAGGGGACCCCGTGACATCCCCAAGTGTGAGAGCCCCGGGTGGCTGGCAGCAGCAGGAGCGAGGCAGGCGGAGTCAGACCCGGTCCCCACCCGCCCAGGGCAGGTGTTGGAGAATTTTACTGCTAACAGGGAGGTAAGTGAGGGCGGGGCGGAGAGACAGGAGCAGAGGGGAAAACCATGAAAATGTGTGCTAGCTGTCACCAGGCCACACGAGGAACGTGATCCTTACATACTGCCAGCGCTGAGTAATAAAAAGGCAAGCTGCGAACAAAAAGGCTTTCCACATTCAGGCTCAGGCAAGGTGGTTTGTGGGACCTGGGAGGGAGCTGAGAGCACTTCGCAGTGCTCGGCGGAGAAAGCGACCCTGTGGTGCTCAGGAAGCATCTACATCCATTGCCTGTCTCCGTGTCTATGATAGCATCTGTAATGTGTACGTGTGTGCCCGCGTACATGCGTGTGCATACATCGCTGCAGTGCTGGAGTTGCCGTGCAGGCCTCCTGAGTACTAACCAAGCACTTGGCCCTTGAGCTGCACCCCAGTCTGGCTGGAGTGACTTGGCGGCCTTGTGGGGTACAGCCAACCCTGGACACTGACAGGCACCAGAGCCCACTGCCTCCAGCTTGGGAGAGCAAAGTTATTTTCTCAGGGCGAGGAGGCCAGAGCCTGCACCCAGACACTCGCGGGGCCACGTGCCCTGTCCTGGCTCTGGGGTGAGCGGTGGGGTGAGGCTGTCGTCCCCACTTGGAGTTCCTTCCGCTGGGCATGTGTACCCACTTTGCCGCTGTGAAGACCCCTTTCCAAATCAAGTTTCCAGAGGTTGTGGAGAGCTCAGCATGCCCATCTAGGCTGCCACAGCTCGGCCTGAAGAGGCTCGCCCCCCAGCCATTGGTGTCATGAAGCCCACCTGCCTCTGCTGGGCCCAGCACTGCCTGGTGCTGAAGGGACCCTTTCCACCCTTGTGGGGTGGCCCAGAGCCAGGGAATCCACAGAGCTCAGACCCACTGCTGCAAGCTTCAGGGTCTGTGGTCAGGGTGCTGGCGCCCGGGAATACCTGTGTCTCATGAACACTCGTGTTGGTGTTTGTACGTGTGCATCCTGAGCAACACGAAAGCAGTTGTTGTCCAGGTCCTCCCTGCCCTAGCTGGCCTGTGAGGAATGGAGCTCCCAGGGCAAGCACAGGGGCCAGGCATGCACTGCAGCCGGCAGGGAGAATTAGAGTTCCAAGGCTGGGCAGCAGGAGCCAGGAGCCGGGGTGCTGTGGGTTCTGGCCCAGCCCACGCAGCCTGCCCAGGACTCCCGGAGCAATGTAACAGGAGGGGCAGGTGTGCGCACCATTCTTCAGTCAGGCCTGGCCTCTGTGCCAAGCAGGCCAGCCTGTCTTCTTGTAGCTTTGGGAACGGAGCTACTGCATTCTCAGACTGCCTCCTCCTCCCTCCTCCTTCTGCTCTGGAAGCCCTGCTATTTCTCTTTATCTGGTTTGGAAGAAGAGGGTAGGACTGGGATTGAAGGGGCACTGTGGGGTGTGAGCAAGCCCGCGAGACTTCTACATCTGCGGGCTGCCCAAGGAGCTACTGGCTTGGGTGCAGCGGGGACCAAAATCCTTGTCCCCCACGCAACCACCAGAATGCGTGGGGACAGGCCCTCTGGCTCAGCTCACTGTTCCCGTTTGTATCTAGATGACCAGACAGAGGGGCTTGGAAGGTGCGGATCATGGGTCTCACAGGTGCCTTGCCCTTAGGAGGCGGGGCTGTCTGGAGGCGGGTCCCTGGGGCTGTGGCCTGGGCGCACTTATCTCCCACTTAGCTCTTCGGTCTGCCTTGCTGCGAGTGGCGAGTGGCTTCTCCCCTGTCAGGCCACTGTGCCTTGGAGCTGGATGACCACGGCTGAAAAATGCTCCAGAATGTGAACCCAGCCATACTTCCCCCCTTCCAGTTGTGGGTGTCAGGAACGGTGCCTCAGGGTGAGGACCCTGGGCCTCTGAGGGTGGCAGATCCCAGGGCAGCCAGCATCCAGCATGGGATATCACCGAGGGTCATGTGCTGGCTGGGGACAAGGGTGGATCCCAGGGTGGTGACGCCAGCCCTTGTTCTCCTGCTTCCTGTCTGTAGCTGCCCTCTGCTGTTCCTCCTTGGGAGCCAGCTGGCCATGGGCTGGAGCATGAGCTCTTCTATGACTCTCCTGCCTTAAGTTGTGGGTGTCTGGGCTGTGTTCCAGCAGCAAGGACAATAACTAGGTCACTGCCATGACAGGGTGGCACAGTCTGCTCACACCTGCGCTCACCTGTCCGCCCTCCTCCCCCC